>CM035137.1:10833487-11120987 GCA_020205605.1 Panax ginseng | reverse complement strand
AAACAATACACGCCTTTACGCTTTGTGAAGTAAGCGTCAGACGCTAAAAAATCCTAAAAGCCCATCGCGAGGACAGCCTAATGGAAGCTAGAAAAATAAAAAATCCTAAATCCCATACGCCAGACGGTCTAACGGAAGCTAGAAACAATTTTTCGTGCCCAGTTTACCCCCAAGCAAGCAAGTCACCCAACAAAAAAATGGAATATGCCAGCCACACGGTTACAGATCATGCAATACGAATACAGATCGAAGCTTCCAGTGTAAATAGGACTGAAAAAGATGGGATTTTTTCTATGTGCTCTGTTAATTTTTCTTCACCAAAGTGTATTAGTGTTTCCAATGTTGGACCCAATTGATTTTCTCTCTTCAAACTATTCGAAATCTTTGGATGATATGCGGCTTCTAATTATTTTGCCTCTTGGGATTTCACGGTGACCCACGTAACAACTTCGGGCGGCGTTTATTGCATGACAAATGATAAGGTGATCGCTTTAAATCTCGGTGATCCCCGAACCTGATACGCACGTCTGGTCTCACCGGCCGATTAGATTCTGCTATTGGAAAGCTAACCTATCTCGCCGAAGTTCACCGTCGTTCTCGGTAGAATAATGGGTATTTCTCTGCCGTCATCTGCATCTCGGTTGAAAAACCTCGGTTCCTCGCCGTTAGTCGAAATTTCATCTACGGGCCTATTCAGCAACTCGGGTCACCGGGGTTACGAACGATGGACTTGAGCTACAATCGACTCACGGAATGTATTCCATAGTTAATCGAAAGTCTCTGGCGTTCTTAACGTCATCCTCGAGCATAATCGTCTCTCCGGCTCAATCCCGGTTTACATCGCAGATCTCTAAAACGACTCGACCTCAAGACAACGAAGTTAACCGGTTTGCTCACGCCAGATCGTTCTCCTCCTCCATTCAATACCTCTCATTGTCGTGGAACCGGTTAGGCGGTCCGGTGGATCATTTCTTGGCAGGATGAATTGGTTGAACTACTTAGACCTTAGTCTAAATCAATTCACCTGTTACATTCAGAGGGTCATTTTGTAAGACCCCAACTTATTATAAATAAAATTGAATTTTCCTTTATTCATTATTCTAAATTAATAAGGGTTAATTTGATATAATTCTTTGGTTATAGGTGAAATGTGCAAAGTTTACAAAATAAGCAAGTGGTTATAAAATATTCATTATTGTAGGGAATATTCGTTTGGTCGTGGAATATTCTTTTTTGTGGAAATCTCCGTGCTGTTAATATGATCATTAGTGGGCCCCATAACGAAAAGCGGTTGGATGAAAGAAACGACAAAGATTGAGTTTTATAAATAGCGGCGTAAATTATTACCGAATTAACATTGTTGGGTTACGGTGGTTAAAATCTGATAATATCGTGGTTGCACAAAGAATAACTTACGGTATTGCACATTATTGTTGAATTATTGATCCTTACGTGAAAGGCACTACTCAATAATTATTACGATGAATTCTTATTCAATATTATATTGATTCAATAATTGATGCGTTGATATTTTGTATCACTGTTGTTTCAATAATTGTCGTTACACAGTATTTTCCATTATCAAATCAATAATTCATATTATTTGAATAATATTATCAGATAACATTATTGGCAATGTCTAGAAAGTTCTATCTAAGGAGAGGTTTGGTCACCTAATTGCGCTTTTGATGAGGAGAAATCCTTATTGGAAAGCCCCTCTTTCCAGGAAAGGCACGGTTGTCGAAGATTGTGATTTCGTAATATTATTTTTGAATAATTAATTATTGATTATTATGATAAAGAGAATATTCATTTTATGTGGATATAGATGGAGAAAATTTTTTTAATGTGACAATTGTTGAAAATTAATATTTATCTTTTCTGATAAAATAATTCATTTAGATATATTATTTTAATAATATATTAACGGTGATATTTTTATTATGAATGTGGGATATATGAGTATATGATGAGGAAGAGTATTTTTTATGACATTAAATATTTAACACATGTTTTGTGTGTCGGTGGACACAATTCTTGACCGAAAATTGATTATAGACTATAAAATCGTCCGTTTATGGATTTTGGTCAATTTGCATTTGGAATTTGAAAAAACTTCCTTCGCAAAAGTTGTAGAAATTAAAATTTCTATGGAAAATCATGAGTTTCAAATTTTTCGATAAGGGCTATTTTCTACGAATTATTAAAGTTTAGGAGAATAAAATGATTTTATTAATTTATGGGTGGGACCCACTTTTTGGTTGGTGGAATTAGCATGTGAAATTTCTTTGGAAAATTTTCCAAGATGGTGGTGGTCTTGGTCTTAATGAGCATCGTAGAGAATTGGTAAATAAAAAATAATATTTTATTATTTTAGTCTCCTTTGGCGTTCTAGCATTTTCCTATAAATAGAGGGTTAAGTTAGAATTGAAAATCACACCAGAAACAAAGTTTTCTCTTTTTCTCTCTCTATATTATCGAGCGTATTCTTGTGAGTATACTTTGAGTGTTCTTTATACTATGCGAGTTTACATCAACATTATACCGAAAATTGATCGGAAATGCAGATTATTTTGAGGTAAAGGATGTTATTTCTTTCGCAAATGATATTATTTTCTTAAATATCATTATGCCAAAAAAAAAAAATTGTCCAAAATATCTATTCTGGATACTAGCTTTGATTGTATCCATGTTTTGATCATTCTTGAATTTTACACCAATATGATTATTTTCGAGGTATTTTTGGACATGGGTAAAACAAAATACGAATCCTTAATCCTTAATCCTTGTCATTTTGTTTCTTTGGATTCGTATCTTTAAAAATATTTTCATCATCCTCGATCTTAAATGATGATATAAATGAATATCTTTGGCTTTTGTAGTGCTGAAGATGAGCGATTAATCGATGAATATCTTTGGCAGTGGTGTAGCGAAGATGAGCAGTGTTGAGATGAACATGACCAATTGGTGATTTAAATGAATATCTTTGGCTGTGGTGCAAAGATGAATATTGATTGTTATTACGAGGGACAAAATATTGATGATGGACTTTTAAACCTTAGAAGGCGGTAGAATTCTTTCTCTACGTGACTCTTACAATGGATTCTTTATTCATTGCATTTATTGATCTAAAACTTGTTATGTCTATTATAATTTATCAGATTTTTCCTGTTGAAGACTAACGATAATTTGTTGTATATTATCTTAGTCATAATGTTCTTTCTTGGGCTAGATTGAGCTCACCCTTTTCCTTTTTGTTCCATTTTTCTTCTCGGGAGGTGAGAACATAAGCGAGGATCGAGTCGGGGTATGGAGTGATGGTTCTAGAAAGATGTTTTATTTATCCTCACTATTTACGTAAAATAGTGTATGAATAATTAATGAGGACTTATTTGGGTGTGTATATTATGCAGAAGACAATATTTGTATTTAAACTCATGAGTTGTATTGTCGTATTCTACACGACATCTATATTATCAAAGTTGTAGTTTACTTTCTATACCATGTATTTTGGCGACTCGAGAATGGGTGTTGTATACCTATTTTGGGGGCGTCATGGTTAATATCGAGCTTAGGGATATGATCTCTGGAGAAGATCGGGGAATAGAACTAGGAGGGAGGCAGAGTAAATCCTTATTTAGTATGTCCTACCTAAGCTTATTTGTTGGTCGGTCATAATATAGGATATTATGTGATATGTTAATTTGTTAATTAACCCTTGTTTTATGGCGATGTTAAGAATGGTCACGGAGAGCGTTAACAATGGAGTTTATGAGGCTGTGGAACAACCTTTAGTCATGCAAACCGGAGAGAGCGTGCAACGGAGAAGGCAATATTCCTCCTGTAAACAACACTACCGAGCAAACGATGAACGATGGAATGTTTAGGAGCTTTTTGCAGTTCATGCAAAATCGAACGAGGAGACTCGTGTCCAAAATACGGGTGGAAATGATGGCGCCTTGATGCATCACACAACAAAGCGATTCAAGGAGTTGGGACCACCAGATTTCCATGGAAAGCGGATCCGATCAAAGCGTAAACGTGGGTCAAGCAAATTACCAAGATATTCGATATCTTGGGGTGCACGGAGAACGAAGGTTCCATTCGCCACCTTTATGTTTCGTGGTGAAGAAGAAGATTGGTGGGAATCACGAAGGCGTACCTGACCGGATGCACTTAACATGTCTTGGGAAAGATTTGAGCTGTTCAATGACAAGTACTTTCCGGAAAGTATTCGCATCATATGAAGGAGGTAGAGTTTATTAGACTCGAGCAGAACAACATGACGGTGTCTCAGTATGAGGCAAAGTTCGCAGAGTTATCCAGGTTTGCACCTCATTTGGTAGAGAATGAGGAACGAATGACGCGTATGTTTCTGAGAGGTCTAAAACCCGAGATTCGTCAATACCTTATCTCTCATAAATTTTCTCTATATTCGGATGTTGTCAACAGGCTCGATTATTAGAAGCGAGATAGTGAGTATACTCAACCGAGGGGACCACAACCGGGGTAGTCATCGAGCGATGATAACCGGTGAGGAGGAAAGAATATGGACAAAAGCGGTAACCACTCGGTGGTAATCTGGACATGATAATAGGAAAGGTGACTCAAGTGGAAATTTCAGGAAAAGAAGATTCAACAATGACGGAAGACATCAACAATGACACCAAAGACCAACAACAAATGCTAGAGGAGGAGAACGACCGCCGAGTTAGATGTTACAAATGCGGGAAGGAGGGACATATCATTCAAACTGTCCACAACAATCCAAGGTATGTTACAAGTTGTGGAAAGGAAGGCCACATCGCTCGAGATTGTACTATAAGCGAAACCAAGTTTCGGGAGTGGTGATTCCAAGGTTGTCCGGATAAGTCGAAATCGGCCGGTTCTGGAAGAGCTTTTTGTCGTGGTGGCCAAAAGCGTGAGGAACCTTTAACGAGGTGATCACAGTAAGCTAATCTTGAATTCTTGCGAAGTTTATACCTTACTAGATACGAGTTCTACCCATTCTTTTATCTCTCCGCTTGTGCTCAGCGTTTAAACTTGACTCAGGAGAAATTAGATTTTGATTTATCTGTTGAAACTCCGTTGGGTGAAACCTTCGTTACATCTACGGTTTATAAATCTTGCATGATCCAAGTTGGCACTATCACATTACGTTGATCTTATCTCTTTAAAGATACTTGCTTTTGATGTGATTTTAGGAATTGATTGGTTAACCACTCATCGTGCCAAAATTGATTGTTTTCGTAAGGTGGTTAGTTTTCATATTCTTAACCAACTTTGTCATACAATTCAAACCACTAAACCACTAAAATCGAGTCTTTGTCATATCAAGCCACAAAGCTATTCGTTTATTGAAAAATGGATGTCAAGCTTTCTTAGCCCATGTTATGGATTTGAATAAAGACAAGTCGATTTGAATAATATTTACGTGGTTAGAGAATTTCGATGTATTTCTGAAGAGCTTCTGGTTTACCCCGTAAGCGTGATGTTGAATTCTTTATTGACCTTGAACCGGTACAAAACCCATTTCTAAAACCCCATATCGAATGACTCTATTGAACTTGAGAGTTAAAAGTCCAACTACTGGGAATTATTAGACATCGGTTTCATTCGTCCTAAAGACGTCTCCTTGGGGTGCTCTGTTTTATTCAGTAAAGAAGAAAGGCGGGAGTATGCGACTTTGTATTGACTATAGAGAATTGAACCATGTCACCATCAAGAATAGGTATCCGCTTACCTCGCATTGATGACTGTTCGACCGATTCTGAAGCCTTAATTCTTTTCAAAATCGATCTTCGATTCCGGATATCATCATTTGAAGATTAAAAGCGAGGATATTCCAAAGACGGCATTCGAGGACTCGATCTGGGCATTATGAATTCTTGGTCATGTCTTTTGGATTGACTAATGCTCCCGCCGCTTTCATGGATATGATGAACCGTGTATTCAAGGAATATTTGGATCGATTCGTTGTTGTCTTTATTGATGACATCCTCATCTATTCCAAAAGCCGTGAAGATCATGAGCACCATTTGAAGTGGTACTACAAGGACTTCGTGAACACAAGCTTTATGCCAAGCTAAAGAAATCGCGAGTTACGGCTTGAGGAAGTAGCATTCCTTGGGCGCGTAGTGTCAAAACAAGGAGTATCTGTGGACGAAAGCAAAGATTGAAGCAATACAAAGTTAGAACAGCAAAAGTGGGTGGCCGTCTGTGACTTTACGGGCTTAGTTGGTTATTATCGGAGATTCGTGGAAGGATTTTCTCGAATCGCTACTCAGATTAACTTCGGTGACTCGGAAAGATACAAAATTCATATGGAGCGAGGAATGTGAGAAGAGTTTCCAAGAGCTCAAAAGGAGACTCATTTAAGCACTGTTGCTCGCAATACCATCCGGTTCGGATGGATTTGTTATATCTGATGATGCTTGAGGCAAAGGGTTAGGATGTGTTCTCATGCAACATGGGAAAGTCATAGCCTATGCCTCACTTATTAACTCAAAGAATATGAGAGGAATTATCCTACTCATGATCTAGAGTTAGCGGCCGATCGATTCGCGTTGAAGATATGGAAACACTACTTGTATGGAGAGAAAGTGGAGATTTATACGGACCATAAAAGCCTCAAATATTTCTTCACCCAAAAGAACTCAATACGCTAAGAACGACGTTGGCTTGAGCTATTGAAATATTACGATCATCTTATTCAATATCATCTCGAAAAAAGCGAAGTAATGGCGACGCATTAAGTAGAAGATCATATGCAAATCACGAGTGTAATATTGTCAACGCAAAGGCCCATTTTATCGACTTACAAAGGATGAAGATAGAATTAAAGACTCGAGGTCCCAGCGTGATGATGGCGAATATCTGAGTAGAACCGAGCTTTAATTGATAAAGTTAAAATTCGCTTTCAAGCTACGGACACAGGGCGTGATACAAATGAAGAAGAAAGTGCAAGAAGAGCTATTCTAGAAGCAAGAATCGATGAGGAAGGAATACTTCGAGTCAATTCTAGACTTTGCGTTCCTAACGATTCTGACCTAAAGCATAAAATCATGATGGAGGCACACAACACCCCGTTTGCAATCCATCCTGGGAGTACCAAAATGTATTATGATATTCGACATATATTTTGGTGGAACAATATGAAGAGAGAGATTGCGGAGTTTATTTCAAGATGTTTAACCTGTCAACGTGTAAAGGCGAAGCATCAAGTGCCAAAAGGTCCATTGCAACCACTTGAGATTCCGGAATGGAAATAGGAACACATTACTATGGATTTTGTTACAGGTCTTCCCAAAGTTTCTCAAGGCGTAGATGCAATTTGGGTTATTGTTGATAGATTAACCAAAGTCGCCCATTTCTTACCGTCATCGAGACTTATTCCTTGAGCGTCTTGCTCGTATATGCGTGAATGAGATCAGACGATCGATTGGCATGCCGATATCCATAGTTTGGATCGTGACCCGAGATTCACTTCAAGATTTTGGGTTAGCTTTAAAGAGAAAGCTATGGGCACGGATTTTCTGATTGATTCAAAGATACCATCCTCAAGCGGACGGACAATCAGAGAGGACTATTCAAACCCTTGAAGATCTATTAAGACTCTGCGTTCTAGATTTCAAAGGAAGTTGGGATAAGTACTTGCCACTGGTGGAATTCTCTTACAACAACAGTTATCAAGCAAGTATATGCATGGCTCCATTTGAGGCGTTGTATGGACGAAAATGTTGTTCTCCAGTATGCTGGGACGAGGTGGGAGAAGCAACATTGTTGGGATCAGAATTAGTACGCATGACTACAGAAAAGATCCAAATGATTCGACAACGTATTCAAACTTCACAAGATCGATAAAAAGAGTTATGTTGATCTTCATAGAAAGGACGTGGAGTTTAATATTGGAGATCATGTATTGTTACGTATTGCTCCATGGAAAGGAGTTACAAGATTTGGGAAAGAGGAAAGCTCAATCCAAGGTTTGTTGGTCCATTTGAGATTCTTGGCCGAATAGGAAGCGTAGCCTATAGACTCGCGTTACCTCCAAGTATGTCTCGTGTTCACAATGTATTCCACATATCTATGCTTCGTAAATATGTGAAAGACCCGAACCACATTATTGCGTTAGAACTGCGGAACGAGATAGTGAAGATTTAACATACGAGGAGATACTGTTGAGATTTTGGATAGGAAAGAGCATGTCTTACATACGAAGGTTATACCACAAGTTAAGGTTTTGTGGAGAAACCATGCAATTGAGGAAATGACATGGGAGTTGGAATCGGAGATGAAAACGAGGTACCCTCACCTTTTCGATACACCAAGTACGTACGTTAATTTCGAGGGAAAAATTTCATAAGGAGGGGAGGTTGTAAGACCCCAACTTATTATAAATAAAATTGAATTTTCCTTTATTCATTATTCTAAATTAATAAGGGTTAATTTGATATAATTCTTTGGTTATGGGTGAAATGTGCAAAGTTTACAAAATAAGCAAGTGGTTATAAAATATTCATTATTATTCGGGGAATATTACGTTTTGGTCGTGGAATATTCTTTTTGTCGGGAATCTCAAAATGACGTTGGTTGTGATCATTAGTGGGCCCATAACGAAAAAACGGTTGGATGAAAGAAAAGCGACAAAGATTGAGTTTTATAAATAACGGCGTAAATTATTACCGAATTAACCTTTGTTGGGTTACGGTGGTTAAAATATAGTAATATGCGTGGTTTTGCGCGAAAAGAAGCACGGTATTGCACATTATTGTTGAATTATTGATCCTTACGTGAAAGCACTACTCAATAATTATTACGGTGAATTCTTTATTTCAATATTATATTGATTCAATAATTGATGCGTTGATATTTTGTATCCTTTGTTGTTTCAATAATTGTCGTTACAAGTATTTTCCATTATCAAATCAATAATTCATATTATTTGAATAATATTATCAGATAACATTATTGGCAATGTCTAGAAAGTTCTATCTAATGAGAGGTTTGATCACCTAATTGCGCGCCAGTAAGGAGAAATCCTTATTGGAAAGCCCCATCTTTCTGAGGAGCGGCACGGTTGTCGATCTTGTGATTACGTAATATTATTTTGAATAATTAATTATTGATTATTATGATAAAGAGAATATTCATTTTATGTGGATATAGATGGAGAAAAATTTTTTAATGTGACAATTGTTGAAAATTAATATTTTATCTTTTCTGATAAAATAATTCATTTAGATATATTATTTTAATAATATATTAGCGGTGATATTTTTATAATGAATGTGGGATATATGAGTATATGAGGAGGAAGAGTATTTTTTATGGCATTAAATATTTAACACATGTTTTGTGTGTCGGTGGACACAATTCTTGACCGAAAATTGATTATAGACTATAAAATCGTCCGTTTATGAATTTTGGTCAATTTCTATTTGGAATTTGGAAAAACTTCCTTCTGCAAAGTTGTATAGAATTAAAATTTCTATGGAAAGACGCGAGTTTCAAATTTTCTGATAACCGAGCTATTTTCTACGAATTATTAAAGTTTCGGAGAATAAAATGATTTTTATTAATTTATGGGTGGGACCCACTTTTTGGTTGGTGGAATTAGCATGTGAAATTTCTTGGAAATTTTTCCAAGATGGTGGTGGTCTTGGTCTTAATGAGCATACGTAGAGAATTGGTAAATAAAAAATAATATTTTATTATTTTAGTCTCCTTTTAGCGTTCTAGCATTTTCCTATAAATAGAGGTTAAGTTAGAATTGAAAATCACACCGAAACAAAGTTTTCTTTTTCTCTCTATATATTATCGGCGTATTCTTGTGAGTATACTTTGAGTGTTTCTTTATACTATATGAGTTTACACAAGATTATCCGAAAATTCAAATGTAAATACGGTTATTTTGAGGTAAAGGATGTTATTTCTTTCATAAATGATATTATTTTCTTCAATATCATTATGCCAAAATATTTATTGAACTTTTTATCAAATTTAGAACTTATTATTGTTACTATTCACGAGTTCTTATTCACGTATCGGCCTTATTCACGAATAATCTGACTATTCAAGAAAAATAAAAAAATTTCTTTTGTCCAAAATATCTATACGGATACTAGCTTTGATTGTATCCATGTTTTGATCATTCTTGAATTTTACACCAATATGATTATTTTCGAGGTATTTTTGGACATGGGTAAAACAAAGTACGAATCCTTAATCCTTAATCCTTGTCATTTTGTTTCACTGGATTCGTATCTTTAAAAATATTTTTCATCATCCTCATTCTTAAATGATGATATAAATGAATATCTTTGGCTTGTAGTGCAAAGATGAGCGATTAATCGATGAATATCTTTGGCACGTAGTGCAAAAGATGAACAAGTATTGAGATGAACATGACCATTTGGTGATTTAAATGAATATCTTTGGCTGTAGTGCAAAGATGAATATTGATTGTTATTCTGAGGATAAAATATTGATGATGGACTTTTAAACCTTAGAAGGCGGTAGAATTCTTTCTCTACGTGACTCTTCTAATGGATTGTTGTTCATTGCATTTATTGATCTAAAACTTGTTATCTATTATAATTTATCGATTTTTCCTGTTGAAGACTAACGATAATTTGTTGTATATTATCTTAGTCATAATGTTCTTTTCTTGGGCTAGTTGAGCTCACTCTTTTCCTTTTTGTTCCATTTTTCTTCTCGGGAGGTGAGAACATAGCGAGGATCGAGTCGAGGTATGTATGAGTGATGGTTCTAGGAAGATGTTTTTAACATCCTCACTATTTACGTAAAATAGTGTATGAATAATTAATGAGGACTTATTTGGGTGTGTATATTGTCAGAAGACAATATTTGTATTTAAACTCACGGTTGTATTATCGTATTCTACCGACATCGTATTATCAAAGTTGTAGTTTGCTTTTTATACCATGTATTTTGGCGATTTCAGAATGGGTGTTGTATACCTATTTTGGGGGGCGTCACATGTTTATTCACATTCCCATTATCGGACCTCCAATTGCAGAGAAATTGTTCAATGGATCGGTTCAACCTATTTGATCAGTCGTAATCGGTAGATTGATCTTAGCTTCAACCGATTGTCGGGACAAATATCACCCTTATTCTCCACCAGTCAAACTCTCTACCTCAACAATAACAAGCTTTATAGGCTTTAGGATTTTTTATTTTTCTAGCTTCCGCTGTAACCGTCAGCGATATGGACTTTAGGATTTTTTAACGACATTACTTCGTCAGCGTGTAAGGCGGTATTATTTTTAATCGCGGTGCTTGATTATTGGAATGGACGACTAAGATGCTATTTGCCCAATTTTGATCCATAGCAAATACTTGCTATGGATCATTTCCCTATATATATATATATATATATGTTGGGTTATTCCATTTTATGCGGGGAGGCCCAATTAGTAGCTCATAGATTTATTGACTCATTATGGATGATATAACATAAATTTTGGGAAAAACAGAAGGAACTTGTTGGTCTTCAATTTAAACGGTGGAATTGAGCATCGAAGTCTCCTAGTATCACGTTTTGATGTACATTGTTGATACATTTTTTGCGAGAGTTGGTAGAGTTTTAAGTTTTCTTTTGTTATTCTTGTTGAAGATGTATATCAAGAATATGTTATTCTTGATTATTGTTGCTAGTTTGTACCTCTAGTTATTGCTAGAGAGAACGTTGTATTGCCTGTTATTATTGATATTGAAAGATTTGGTAGACTAATTTCTCGTGATTTTTACTTCTCACATCGAGGGGATTTTTAAAGTAAAAAATTGCTCGTGTTCTTGTGTGTACATGTTCTCAATTTTGAACTGCTTGAATTATTTTTTTATTGGGTTTACAGAAGAGGGAAGAATTATATTGTTCCGTTGTGCTATTAGTGTTGTTTAGTTTGTTTTTTCTCCCAATAAGTGGCATCAGAGTTGTAGTTATTGAATTGTTTGTCTTGTGTTAAACGATGGAAACTGTTGCGAAATCAGGCTCACACAAATATACTAAGATTTATACAAACACACTACTGTATGAGATATAAAATAATAACACAAGAATTTTACGTGGAAACCCAACTGGGAAAAACCACGGGAAGAGATCTCAGAAAATCACTATGAAAATAATATGGAGATTACAAACTCTCAACTGAGAAATAAACTAACTGCATTTATTTTCTCTACACCCTCACTTTCTCGAATGCTCTAACCGAAAGCTTCTCACTCTCTAACTCTCTTTGACACTCAAACTAGAGCTTTGCTCTTCTTCTCTCTAAGATATACTCTATCAATTTTGGTGTGTCTTTCCTCTTCCATTTGGCCTCCTTTTATAGCCAAGAACTAGAGGGTAGAAAAGGAAATGAGTTGGACTCATTTTCACTAAAGGAGTAACATTAATGAGATAATGGTGATATGTTCCCTTGACCCATTAATATGTTCCCTTGACCCATTAAAGGAATGAGGACCATTGACCATTGACCAATGATTAATGACCAAAGACCAAAGACCAAAAAATAGGATCCAATATTCAACAATCTCCACCTTGGCTCATATTTTCCAAATCATGATCTTCCGCGTATGCGTGAATGTATCCTCTCCTGGATACTCCACTACGAACTCAACATTAGACGAAGTGAATTAAGTCCAAGCAGTGCTTGAACTTTTCTGCTGTAACTGACTTTGTGAGCATATCTGCGGCATTCTCCTTTGTGTGAACTTTGTGAACTGCAATGTCACCATTGTTCAGCCACTCACGAATCTTGTGATACCGAACATCTATATGTTTGGTTCTGGCATGGAACACCTGGTTCTTTGCTAAATGAATAGCACTTTGACTATCACACTGAATCTGGATACTGCCTTGCTTGAAACCTAGTTCTTCAACTAGTCCCTTAAGCCATAAAGCCTCCTTGCTTGCCTCTGTCAATGCCATATACTCAGCCTCTGTTGTTGATAATGCTACCGTAGACTGCAACACTGACCTCCAACATATACATCCTCCACAAAAGGTGTATACAAACCTCGTCGTAGATCTCCTTGCATCTAGGTCTCCAAAGATAATCCGAATCAACGAACCTCAGTAACCTCACTTTCTTGCGGTATCACGATCAAACATAAGGCGTAATTGGTTGTACTCGCTAAATAACGAAAAATCCATTTTACCGCATTCCAATGCTCTTTTCTGGATTTGCCATATACTGCTAACCACGCCGATCGCTTGTAGAGATATCTCGCCTTATACATACCATGGCGTATATTAGACAACCCACCGCATTTGCATACGGTACTTTGGACATATACTCCACCTCGTCCTCTCTGTTTGTGGGCTCAATCTGTGAAGATAAACCGAAATGTCTTTGCCAATGAGTCTTAATCTGGTTTAGCATTGTTCATGTTAAACCTCTCTAAGACCTTTACGCACATATCCTTTCCGAGTTAGCCACAACTTTCTGGCTTGAGCGATCCTCGTGAATTTCCATACCTAGGATCTTCTTAAGTTGACCCAAGATCCTTCATGTCAAATTCATCGCTTTCAACAAATTCTTGGTGAAGAATATCGACTTCTCTCTTCTTTCTTTATCAACATGTCATCGACATATAACGTTAACAATACTAGAGATCCATCATCAAGGATCTCGAAATACACACATGGATCATACTTCTAACGAGAGTAACCATGAGCCATCATGAAGTTATCAAACTTCATATACCCTTTATCTTGGGGACCGCTTCAAACCATAGAGGACTTCTTTAAACCGCAAACTAAACCTCTTTCCCCTGGTTCAATAAACCCCTCAGTCGCTTCATGTAGATCTTTTCTTCTAAATCACCGTGGAGAAAAGTCTTTTCACATCAAGTTGTTTCTAACTCCATATCCTCGTGATGCTACAATAGATAAGATCAACAAGAATCGATGTGTGTGTTTCACTGTTGGTGAGAAGATCTCATTGTAGTCGATTCCTCTCTCCGAGAGAATCCTTTGCCACTAATCTAGCCTTGAATCTTTCACCTTCTTTATCGATCGAGCTTCCTTTTCCCGAACACCCACCGCATCCTATAGCCTTTGATCCTTTTGGAAGTTGAACTAACTCCCATATACGGTTCTTTTGTAATGATTCCATCTCTTCCGCCATAGCTTTTCGCCCATTTATCATTATCATCGATTTGAATAGCATCACGATAGCTAGTTGGATCTCCATTACCAAAGAATCAAGGCAAAGGCAACCATGTCTTCAAACCCATATCTCTGCACTGGTTTACTGACTCGCCTTTCCCGATCTCTAACAAGATTATAGGACCTCTCTTGGGGATCTGAAGGTTGATCATCTTCAATCTCTTCAGGAAGCTCCACCTCAACTGGGTGTTTTTGCAACTCACTTGCTGCAGATTCTTCATTCTCGGACTTGTTCAGCATGTGTTTCTCATTGAACACCACATCTCTGCTGACAACCCTCTTCTTGGATACTGGATCCCATAACCTGTATCCCTTGACACCATCTTCATATCCAAGGAAAATACACTCTTTTGACCTTGGATCAAGCTTGGACCTATCGCCTTCTTGATTGATGAGATGAGCATAAGCTGGACAACCAAAGATTTTCATCACAGAAAAATCAACTGGTTTCCCACTCCATACCTCTTCGGGGATTTTGTAATCAATTCCTGCTGAAGGAGATCGATTTATCAGATAACACGCTGTATTGATTGCCTCAAATTGTAAACTCTTGGGCAATCCTCGCATTCAATCTCATACATCCGCACGCGTTCCAATAGAGTTATGTTCATCCTCTCTAAGAACCCCATTTTGCTCTGGAGTTCTTTTGGT
Source organism: Panax ginseng (assembly GCA_020205605.1). NCBI lineage: Eukaryota > Viridiplantae > Streptophyta > Magnoliopsida > Apiales > Araliaceae > Panax > Panax ginseng. The sequence goes on along the minus strand of CM035137.1, from coordinate 11,106,139 downwards.
GAGAAGTGCTGGTGATACCTTCATCCCTGATGAGCTGTAGGAATGACCTGTCCTTGTATTCTGTGCCATTATCTGATCTGAAATACTTCAGCTTCTTTCCGGTCTGGTTCTCTACTTTAGCTTTCCACTGCTTGAAGATTCTGAAAACCTCGGATCTCTGTTTCATAAAATACACCCACACCTTTCTGGAGTAGTCATCTATAAAGCTAACAAAATAATGGGCTCCACCCATTGACGTATGCTTGATCGGTCCCCACACATCCGAATGTACATAATCAAGTACATTCTTACTTTGGTATGTCTTCTCGCCTTGGTGTTCCCTCTCCGTTGTTTCTTATTGACACGCAAAACTTGCAAAATTCCAAACTGCACGTTTTGACACCTTTCAGCAACTGCCTTTTGTGAAGTTCTTTCATTCCACCTTCACTTAAATGACCAAGTCGCATGTGCCATAATTCTCGCTTATCCTTTGTTGAATTATCCTCGCACGTAATTCATTGCTCCACCAAAGAATTGTGTCCCCTATCAACTTGTAGAGGTGCCGCTCTTCTCGCCCTTCATAATTACCATCGAGCCCTTGGTAATTTTCATGACACCATCTCGATCGAGATATCGCAACCTATGAGTCAAGTACTCCAACCGATAAAAGCTCTTCTTGATTCTCGGAATATACCTTACATCACCCAATGTTCTAACAACTCAAATCAAACATTTTAATTTTTATGGTGTTTTATCCCAAGTAACTGCGGATCGCATTGTTACCCAATAAAGCTGTACCACCATTGCAGGATGTAAAAGTATCAAACCAATCCCTATGAGGGACATATGAAAAGAACAACCGAGAATCCATGTACCAATCGCAAAGGTCGCCACCGTCTCTACAACGGATAAGAGATCACCTTGTGAAGCTTCATTTTACATCATGTATACTGACTCTCGTCGTCATTGCACACATCCGTCATTGAAGAACATTAGCAGATTTTTCAATCGCTTTCCTTTCTTCTTGTTATCCTTTTTCAACAATGGACCTTTGATTTTTGTAGTGGCCCTTCATCGTGGCAATGATAACATTCAACCCGAGATTTATCCTTCGCTTGGTCTCGACCGAGACCTTTTCTCGTTCTTGCCGGATACTTCTTTTGATTAGGACCCTCGCCACGCCCATTTGAAAAAGTAAGAAGGTATCTCCTTGATCTCCGGAAGTAGTGCCTTGAACTTATCACGGTCGAAGATCACGACATCACATCGTCAATCGCAAGCTTTTCCTTCCTACTGAGGAGTGTGTAGTCGAAGAGTTGAGTATGAATCTGTAGAGAGACAAGAAGCAATAAGGCTTTATCTTCTTCGTCCAACTTCACATCAATCTTGGTTAGTTGGGTCATCAATCTATTAAACTCATTAATATGATTGGCCAAATCGACCCTTCTTCCCATCCGGCCGTGACAATTCCTTCTTCAAATATAACCGATTGACAGAGACTTTGACTTGTAAACTTTCTCAACTTTCTCCCACAAGTCCTTGAAGAGGTTTACGCTAAAAAACTCGATATTTGATCTGTGGCGCCAAACTCAATCTCGATTGTGCCTACTACGCTTAGCTTCAAGTTCCACCCATTTTTCATCCGTCATAGTCGCTGGTTTCTTCCCTTCTAGTGCCTTTGTCAATCCTTGTTGAGCCAATACATCTTTGACTGTACACTGCCAAATACTGAAATTTGACTTACCGTCAAATGGTTCAACTTCATACCTGTGACTTTGTCTTTGCCATCTTCGTATTTGTGGACTGCCTAATTTCTCTTTAAATTGATCGTCGATTGTGAACCAAGAGCTTTGATACCAATTGTCATGAAATCAGCTCACACAAATATACTAAGATTTATACAAAACACCATCTTGTATGAGATATAAAATAATAACACACAAGAATTTTACGTGGAAACCCAACTGGGAAAAACCACGGGAAGAGATCTCAGAAAATCACTATGAAAATAATATGGAGATTACAAACTCTCAACTGAGAAATAAACTAACTGTTTATTTCTCTCTACACCCTCACTTTCAGAATGCTCTAAGCGAAGCTTCTCACTCTCTAACTCTCTTTGACACTCAAACTAGAGCTTTGCTTCTTCTTCTCTCTAAGATATACTCTATCAATTTTGGTGTGTCTTTCCTCTTCCATTTGGCCTCCTTTTATAGCCAAGAACTAGAGGGTAGAAAAGGAAATGAGTTGGACTCATTTTCACTAAAGGAGTAACATTAATGAGATAATGGTGATATGTTCCCTTGACCCATTAATATGTTCCCTTGACCCATTAAAGGAATGAGGACCATTGACCATTGACCAATGATTAATGATCAAAGACCAAAGACCAAAAAATAGGATCTAATATTCAACAGAAACTAATATGAGTAGGATGGTGACTTTAAATGCTTCAAATTATCTTATTTGGAAAGGAAAAATGGTAGACCTCCTTTATGTGAAAGATTATTATTTGTCTTTGTTTTTCAATGTGAAGCCTGAAAAAATGACGAGTGAAAAATTTTGTATCGTGTGTAATTAAGTTAGACTTCATCATAATAATGTTTTGAATCATATTAATGGGGAGACTCGTATACGCTATTTGTGGAATAGTATTAGTCAAATAAGACTAATGAATAATGAGATGAACGATGAATTGATGCCTAGTCTAATGATTATTGATCGATAACTTAATTTGGTACGTACGTGACCAATTAATTATATAGGTGGCCCAAAAATAGAAAAGATACCAAAAAAAAAAAAAGTAAAAAGAGAAGAAAAGATCCTTCATTACCTAATCAATATAAATAGTACTTCTTACTTTCGTTCCTTAATATAAGTCGTTTTAGGGGTGTGCACAAATATTAAGGTAATAATTGTATAACATTAATTATAATATTAATTGTCTATATTGTCTTTGTATTGAAAGAAGAGATTGTTATTTATTGGACAAAAAATAGTGAGAGAACCAAAGTTACATTTAATACTTAGGGTAATACTGAAAAGTAAGCAATTAATACTTACTTGAAATTTTCAAACGACTTATATTAAGGAACAAAAAAAATTCTCTAAAACAACTTATATTAAGAAATGGAGGAAATAGTACCCAGAATACACATGCCAAGATTGGCTACCTATTGGCCCCGCCCCCCAGCACACACTCAATATTCTCTAACGGAACGTGGAAGCAAACCCAAAATTAGATAGCTTTTTGGGATTCAATTATATTATCATACCAAATCAACGCACTCGCTCAAACTCAGCAAAAAAGTGAAATGAAAAATGTTAATGTAGACCTGGTAAAATATGAGTTTAATTTAATTTTAATATGTACATAAAATGAGTATAAGTCTAAATAAAAATTAAAAATATATTATTTATTTTTAATATAGTTTGTATGAGTTGATCCGAAATGGTGGTAGGCGGGGGTGTTGGGATGAGGAGCGGGCAAGGTGAATATGGTGGAGGTGTATATATAATTAATAAATATTTTTTTTTGATGGAGTTGGGGTGGGGGTGGGGGGTGGGGGGGGGGGCGGGTAAAGGTGTATATATAATTAATAAATATTATTTTTTTGAGAGGGTAGGATGGGGTGAGGGTGGGGCGTGTGGGGTGATAACAATTTGAATGAGAACTATATGAACTATTTTGGTTAATTATATAATTTTCAATTTAAATTGCCATGTCTATTTGAATGAGAACAATTTGAACTTAGTATCTCCTTGTGGAAAAGGATTTTTATAATAAACTCATTGTTATTATTAAAACTGATTTTGTGTTTAATATTTACAAACGGTTTATCAATATCAATACTTGCTTTTAAGTGACATTCATATCAATGACACAATTATTAGTCATGAATATTATTGTGTTATTAAAAGTAATATTTTTAATTATTGAATGTGTATTGAGAGAAGAATATATAATACACGAGAGACTGGATTGGTATATACTACTAGAAAAAAAAAAAAGAATACGTGATAGAATTTTATAATGATTTTTAAAAATAATCAAAAAAGATAATAATTTATGATGGACTTTTTTTGAGCAATCGTAAAATAATAGTATATATGATGGCTCTTAATTAGTGATGACTAATTTTGTCATCAATGTATTATTATAAGTGTGATGGTCATATCAATCACTAAATTTTTTACGCAAAATTTTTTTTCTTTTTGTGACGTATTAAACAATCACTTATGGATATACCTTTTTCGTGATTGCATTTAATTTATCACTAATATTCTAATAAAAAAAATAATCAAAACAATATTTTGTGACAGCCATGACAATCATTAAAAGACACATTTTTGTGAAGCCTTTTATTAATTTGCAATTATAAAAAAAGATATTTTGTGAAATTTTCAAGTCATCACAAAATAATTATATATATGATGGCTATCCGTGATAACTAATTTTATTATCATTATAAAATATTTGTGACTGCCATTGCAATTATCAAATTGTATGTGGACCAATTTTGTTTAGTAAATCAACTCACGTGTGTTTTTTTTTATAATTTTTTTTCAAAAAAATTATAATCATAATCTAACCTTTGGTGTTGCGATAATACACCTTATTTAGTTTGTAAATATGGAGAGAGTTCGAATCGTACAAATCCTCATTTGATATAGTTCATATAATAGAATAAATAGTTCGTAAAAACAGATTTCCTTTCTTACCTTTATACTAAAAGTATTGTAGATATTATGTACTATGTAATTGCTTTAACCATCACAAAGAGCTGATTAATAATATTGTGATCAAATTAGGAAAAACTCGATTATTTTTTGACCACGGCTACTATATTTAGAAAGACTGTACGTGCACTGGAGAGATTGACAATTTGATATACAATATAATACATGTGTCAGTCTTATAATGTAATGGATGGCTGAATTGAAAGTGGTTAGTATGAAATTCATTTATAGATAAGTTGGTCAATTGATTAATACAGTACTGATACGCAGACGAGATTCTATGCGTGTCAGTATTTAATTGGTCAATTGACCAACTTACCAAAAAATAAACTTCATATTAACCGGATCCAGCTGAATTATATCGTTCCCATGAAGAATCAAATAATTAAAGAAAGTTGATTACGTTAAATAGAAAGGCCAGGGATAAGACACGTGAGTTAAGTGTGACAAAAGCCTCTTCGTGATGATTAGCTACCTTAACAGCCACGCATCAGATATTGTACAACGTGATTTGTGAAAAATGGTAGCTAGCTAGGGTTAAGGTTAGTGAGAGAGGTGATATATATTAAAATGCGGACTTCTTTTTCTTTTTTTTTTAAACAACTAAATTTTTTTTTTTAATATTTTATGGAATTAAATTTTTTTCATAATACAGTGTATTGTTATATGTATCTAAATCACACCCAAAACACTGTATTATGAAAAAATTTCAGTTCCATAAAATATTAAATTTTTTTTTTAGTTGTTTAAAAAAAAACCAAAAAAAAAAATCCGCATTTTAACAAAATACGGACTTCCTCACTTGATCGATTCTATATATATATATATATATACACACACACAGCGGTCCTTTAATTTTTATTTGCATTATACTTTACAACTAAACTCTTACCTACAATTATTCGTTTACTGGTTGATTACACTAACAATTGTTAATGTGAACTACTAGGTGAAGTTGAGTTCAGGAAAGGTTAACACTGTTTGTACCATAATTTTTGATCTATTTAGAGTATAAATTCATAATATTTTTGATCCATTTAGAGTATAAATTTATAATATATCCAATTGAAGTTTAGGACCAGACTTACATGACAAATCGCTTTCAGCCATGACGAAAAACCGTTAAAAGCCCAAAAAAGGCCTGGAAACATGTGTTTTGGCTCTCCCAAAATTTTCTAATTTTGGGTTTATTTGGATTATTTTATATTTTAATTATTTCTTACGTAATTAGGATTTTCAGTTTATTATTTAATATTTAAAGGATGTTTTCATGTATTTTAGAGTTAACTCTTATTATTCAGAATTTATAAACATTGTGGTTACTTAATTATAGTCAATGTTATCAAATTTTGTGTATTCATGTGATTGCAAAGTTACATAAATTCAATTTATGTGTGATTGTTTGTATTCTTTATTTGTCTTCCGCTGTGTCAAAAGTAACTTAATTAACTTCGGCATTAGTTACAACTTCTTTCGTATATACAGTACGCCTCTGATCTAGCTCTTTAAGTTATCTAACAAACCTACTATACTCCTTTTCTGTTTGGCCTTCAATTCCAAAACAAAAGTCTCACTTTAAAAAGAGTTATCAACTTTTGTTAGACCTACTATTTCAATTCAAGTAGAAAATAAAGATAAAAATTGACATGAAATAAGTTGAACTACGTTTTATATATCAAGGGTAAAATTTGAAATTTCATCTTTCTTCTTCTTTTTTTCTTTTTTTGGACTCATTTTCAGGAAAAAAGAGAGAATACAATATAACTCTTATTTTTGATGTACAGGAGTATATCATTGTGTGCTGCATGAATTATTAGCGCAACTATCTCTCTCTCTATATATATATATATATGTGTGTGTGTGTGTGTGTGTGTGTGTGTGTGTGTGTGTGTGTTGTGGAGTGTTTTATCATTATATATGTTATCGAATGATCCACCGAAAATGATGTGTTCCGCAACTAAATTAGACTCCTTATAAATTACTCCGACCAAACTTATGGTTGATATATGTATGTTGGAGATGAGTAGATCGACATGACAATATAGGTCATAAACTGTTAGTTCAATCCAAACCAACCCCATATTTTGTCAGGTCTAGAGAGGAGTACTCTAACATCTTATACAGCCACCAATGAAAGGAAGTTTAGGAATTTATGGCATGGCGCTTGCAATCCTTTTTCAATTGTTTTTGAGCAAGTATCTTCTGAAACGAGGACGAGGGGGAGGGGGAGGGGGGAATATTATGGGTTGTTTGGAAATTACCCTTAAACTATATATTATTTAGTGCTACATAAATTAAAGAAATTAAAATTTATTTTTAGTTAATATAGGATTCTTAATATGGACTATGAATACTGCATTTTTAGCTCTTTCAAAAAAGTAATTAATTTTTATTTTATCTTTTGAGCTTAATATGCTTGAGGAGAGATTTTGCTCTCAAAGGATAGTATTCTGGTCCATGAAATTAACCTTGTATTGAAAAATTAATGATGACTTTTCCCTCGAATTAATGTGTTTTGTTCTGTTCACAAGTAGGAGTATAAATTACTACTTAATTTCTTATTGATACTTTCTCTTTTTAATTGTTTTTTGATGTCATTCCACCTCCAAAAGCAACATTATTCCAAATGCGTTGACTTTTGGCCATTAATTGGTGCTAGTTTTCCATGATAAGTTACGCTAACCTCCCCAAAAATTATAACAAAAGGAAAGAAAGAATGGGGTGGTTTCGAGGGTCACACAAATTATGTAATGAAAGAATGGGGTGGTTTCGAGGGTCACACAAATTATGTAATGGAGGAGGAGGAGGAGGAGGAGGAGGAGGAGGAGGAGGAGGAGGAGGAGGAGGAGGAGGAGGAGGAGCTAGCAAGCTATTGGAATATATATTATTAATTTCCCTAAATCTTCATGCTTTCATTTCACCTTAATTTATCACTTAATTTGCAATCTACTTAATTTGCAATCTTGATTTAATTATATAAGTCACGAACCACCACCCACGGTAGATTATTTATTTCTTCCTTCCTTTTTATTTCAACACTAAAAACTTAAGGGATTGATTTGTGATAGCTCTTCAAATCTTAATAGTTTTATTTTGATAATAATAAATTAGGTAAATAAATTAGGTAAATAAGTCAAATGGGTAGAATGATTAAAATATTAAAATTATTTTAATTATCTCATTTATGATCTTGACCAAATTATTTATTTTCAAAACTCTAATTGAATTTATTTTCCGACCTTAATAAATCTAATATCAAGTGTTAAGAAAAATTAATTCATATAATAACATTTACTAAGATAAGGAAATTTCTATTTCTTTTTTAAAATAATTTTATAAATCTTTTTTAGGTAAAAATATTTTTTATATATATATATATATATATATATATATATATATATGTGTGTGTGTGTGTGTGTGTGCGCGCGCGTGCCTATAAGTGTGTGTGTGCCGTGTACATGATATATGTGAATGTACATGCAGTGTGTGAATGTTGTTGCTGTGGGCATGTTAAATTAGAATTGTGAAAGGGTTATAAAAACCTTTACCTAATTAAATGGGCATGCATATAGGAAACAAAACTTTGTGGGCTAAAAACCCGCCAAATCAATTTGATTCAAATTACTTAAAAAAAAAAAAAAAAAACCCTTTTGCGATGACTCAAATTCATTATATAATTTTAAAAAATTATTATAAAAGGTTTTTGTGTTGACTTTAGCCATCACGAAGGTCATCATGAAAGTTTTAACATGACTTTAGGGATCAAAGATAAGAACGTAAATATCTTTTTACGGATAATTTATTTCACTATGTTAACTCTATCAAATGATACTTGTAGGATTCGAACCCTCCCCAATTTACAAACTAAATAACAAGTATTATCGCTACACCAAATTCAGATAATGATTATAATTTTAAAATAAAATATAAAAGAAAATATATGTGAGTTGACTTACTAAACAAAATTAGTCACACATAAGATTTGATGATTGTAATGGCGGTCACAAATGCTTTATAATGGTGGTAAAATTAGTCATCATTGACAGTCATCATATATTTTATTGTTTTGTGATGACTTGAAAATTTCATCACAAAATACCTTCCTTTTGCAATTGCAAATAAAAGTCGTCACAAAAATCTATCTTTTTAATGATTGTTATAACCATCAAAAAATATTATTTTGTTTATTTTTTTCATTAAAATATTGGTGATAGTTTAAATACAAACATGAAAAGGGTATATCCATAAATTAAATGACAACTTAGTGCGTCAGAAAAAAAATTTATTATGCGTGAAAAATTTGGTGATTCACATGGTCATCATAATTATAATTCATTGATGTCAAAATTAGTCATCACTAAGAGTCATCATATATACTACTATTTTGTGATTGCTCAAAAATTTCAACACAAATTATTATCTTTTATGATTGTTTTTAAAAATTATCATAAAGTTCCGTCACGTATTCTAGGGATGAGCATGGTGCAGTTTGGTGGCACACAAAACCACTTAGGTGCAGTTTAAAAAATTCAAAACCACACATGAAACCATTTGTGATTGGTGCGCTGCAGTTTTGAACCGTGCGATATGATTTCATTTGGTGCGGCTTTAGTTCCAAAATCAATTGAAATAATAAACCCGTAAAATAGTTAGCAAAATCATTCACGCAAATGTATTATATAGTGAACACAATCATGAAACTAATTTAGCAAAATAGATACAAGTATCAACAATTATATGGTTAATTAATACTATGTTATCACATTTGATTTAGGAAATATCAAGTCACTCTTGATTTGCAAACATAATTGATATTATTTATTCTTCATTAAACCCTGCAATATATGTCTTCTAAAATAAAATGAGAAAAATATTTTATAGTAAAGAAATTATATATACTTGTAGCAACTTTGAGAAAATATGATGATTATTTGGTGCTGTTTCGATTTTATGCGTGCGATTTTGACTAGTAAACAAACCGAAATCGTAAATTTGGTTTTTCAACCCACCTAAAACCTCCACATACGCCGGAACCGTTGGTGCGGTTTTAATTGGTGTGGTTTGTGCGATTTTTGGTGCGATTTCGGTTCCAATTTGGTTATTTGCTCAGCCCTAACGTATTCTTACTTTTCTAATAGTGAAAAAGAGATCTGAGCCCTTCAATTTTTTCATCATACAATTCGGACCATTGATTTCAAAATCAGTTTACCAAATTATCTTTTTGCCTTAAATTATAAAATCCTATAAATAGGAAGCTTTTCATTCATTTTCTTTTACCAATTTACAAATCAGAAAAGTTTATTCTCCTTGCCTGCATTCTCTCAAGAAAGTTTTCACTCTCTTCTAAACAAAGTTTTAATTCTACTAAGAAGAGAAAAATTGGTCAAAGTATTTGAGATAAGTTATTGATTTATTATTTCTTATATTATCTCATACTTGTTTATATATAGATATAGATATTCAAATATAAATTGTTATACACGTCTATATATATTTATATTTCATCGTAAAAAGTCAGTACTTAGATACCGATATTCGGATATATTTCTTAAACAAAGAATATTATCTGGACGGTGTTTGAAATCCTAATTGAACTTTTATTGATATAAATAACTTATAATTATCAGATTGTGAAACAAATAATTTAATCAGTACTTAGATACTGATATTCGGAGATACTTCTTTGCAAAAAATATTATCTGAACGATTCTTGAAATACTAAATGGCCAAATTTTCCCAACGTATATGAAATATACAAAAATAAATTTCTTTGAGTGAAATGAATTTATTTGATATATCAAACATTATTTAATTGATTAATCTGTTATACTTAAATTTTATATCCGGTACAAAACCCATTTCTAAAATTTCATATCGAATGGCTCCTATTGAACTTCAGGAGTTAAAATCCAACTGTAGAAGTTAATACGAGAGCCTTTATCGATGACTTCCTTTGTGGAATGCACGAAGCCGGACTTCTCGTAGGAGACACCATATTCGTGCGATAGTAAAGGCGATAGGTGTCATTGTAATGTCTTTATCCAAGGTTGGGATATGAGTCACGAGTTGAGAACAACCAAGTTTCATGAATCGAAATATGTAACTTTTAGAAGCTTAGTTTGGTTATTATCGGAGATTCGTTGAAGGATATTCTCGAATCGCTATTCCATTAACGGTGACTCGTAGAGATAAAAATTCGAATGGAGCAAGAAATGTGGGAAGAGCTTGAAGAACTCAAGAGGAGACTCATTTCAAAGACACGTGTTACGACCATGCCATCCTGGAAAAGCGAACGTGGTAGCTGACGTGTTGAGTAGAAGATCGTATACAAGTACGAATACGATATTGTTAAAGACTCATTTCGTATAATTTATAAATAATAGAGATGGAGATGAAAACTCTAGGCACCCACGTGATGATATACGAGTATAATCGACTTTAATCGATAAAGTTAAAGTTGTTCAAGCTACACACCGGAGCTGATGAATTTGAAGAAAGAGATACAAGAAGTTGTTATTTCAAAAGCGAGAATCGGTGAAGTGAGGAAAGCTCAAACCTTCGATTTATTAATCCATTTGAAATTTTCGATCGAATAGGAACTGTGGCCTATAAACTCGTTTTATCGCCAAGTATGACGCGTGTTCATAACGTTTTTCACGTATCGATGTTACGTAAATATGTGGACGACCCGAACCACGTCATTGAGTTAGAACCGGACGAGATAGCCGAAGACTTAACGTACGAGGAGGTACCTGTCAAGATCTTGGATAGGAAAGAACATGTCCTATGTACCGAGGTTATACCACAAGTTAAAGTTTTGTGGAGAAATCATGCTATTGAGGAAATGACCTGGGAGTTGGAAACGGAAATGAAAGCGAGGTATTCTCATCTTTTGAAACACTGCAGTCGTCACGTCAATTTCGAGGACGATTTAAATTTCATAAGGAGGGAGGTTGTAAGACCTTTAATTTTTTTTTAAATAAAATGGAATTTCCTCTATTTATTATTTTGAAATAGTAAGGGTTGATTTGATTCATGTGGATAGTTATGGGTAAAATACGCAAATATTTTGAATAAATAAAGTGGTTATAAAATATTCTTTATTTTGGGAATATTCGTTTGGTCGTGGAATATTAAATCATCGTCGAGTAATATTAAATTTACCCGTACGTGATCTTTTTGTGGGCCCCATAACGGAAAGCGATTGGATGAAGAAAACGACAAATATAAGTTGTTTATAAATAACAGGCGTAGTTATTGTTACAAGAATAATCTTTGTTGAAACCCGGTGGTTAAAACACACTATCACGTGTTGTTGAACAAGAAGACATCGGTATTGCACCAATTATTGATTCTTACGTAAGAAGGCACTACTCAATAATTGTTATGTAATTATCGTTCAAAGATTTTATTTTATTGATTCAATAATTCACGCATTGATATTTTATATCATTGTTGTTTGATAATTGTCATTACACAAGATTTTCCATTATCGAAGCAATAATTCATATTATCGAATAATATTATTAGATAACATTATTGGCAATGTCTAGAAAGTTTCGCTGCCAAGGAGAGGTTTGGTCACCTAATTGCTTGGCGTCAAGAAGGAAAAATTCTTATTGGAAAGTTCTCTTCCCAGGAACCGCACGGTTGTCAATATTGTGATTCTGTAATATTATTTGTGAATAATTAATTATTGATTCATATGATGAGGAAAATATTGATTTTATGTGGATATAGATGGAGAAAATTTTTATAGTGACAATTGTTGAAAATTAATATTTTATCTTTTTCTGATAAAATAATTCATTTAAATATATTATTTTAATAATATATTAACGATGATATTTTTACGATGAATGTGGGATATATGAGTATATGTGGAGGAGGAGTATTTTTGTTACCAAAAATGTTTAAAACATGTTAAACATGTCGGTGGACCCCATTTATTGACTGAAATTTGATTATAGCCTGTAAAATCGCCCATTTGTGGATTTCGGTCAATTTTTGTTTGGAATTTGGAAAAACTTTCTTCTGCAAAGTTGTAGAGAATTGAATTTCCTATAAAAACTCGCGAGATTTAAATTTTCTGACAAAAGGGCTATTTATTGTGAATTATTGAAGTTTCGAAGCTCCGAAATAATTAATTTTTGGAAGTTTAAAATAATTTAAATATGAAAAACGTTTTTTGTGGGTCTAGCATGTGATTTGAATGTGTTGAATGCAGATTTTCAGATTCAAGAAGGTGTGTAGAGAATTTTAATATATATATTATTATTTTAATAAATTTTCTGCTTTGGTGTTCTAAGCAATTTCCTATAAATAGTCTTAGGTTAGAATTAAAATCACACCGTAAACTCAAGTTTTCTCTCTATATTATCGAGCGTATTCTTGTGAGTATTTTGAGTATACTTTGAGTATTGCTATACGGTGCAAGTTCAAGTCATAGCTATATCCTGTTTCAACTAATCACTGTCTTTTTCGAGGTAAGTGGATATTATTTTTTCAGTAATGATATTATTTCTTCAATATCATTATGCGAAATATTGGTTGGAACTTTTATCAAATTTGAAACTTTTTCATGCTCTGTGAGTTACTTATTCATGAGTTACTATTCACGAAGTTACTTATTCATGAGTTACTATTCACGAAGTTCTTATTCATTTAGTACTATTCACGAAGCATGATGATATTTTTTGTGAAATTTCTATCTTTTGGTGTTTGAGTTACTATTCACGATATCGACATTATTCACGATACTGAATTATTCACGAATACGACATTATTCACGAGAAAAATTAAATTTTCATTTTTCGTCAAAATATCTATTATGGATACTAGCTTTGATTGTATCCATGTTTTGATCATTCTTGAATTTTACTCCACTCGATTACTTATGAAGTATTTTTGAACTTGGATTGTTTAAAATACGAATCCTTAATATTGTTCTTTTGTTTCTTTGGATTCGTTTCTTTAAAATATTTTTCATCATCCTCGGTACCCTAAATGATGATATTATTGAATATCTTTGGCATGTAGTGCAAAAGATGAAGCAGTGTTGAGATGAATATGAATGATCGATTAATATCTTTGGCCCGTAGTGCAAAGATGAGCAGTGTTTAGATGAACATGATCAATCGATGAATATCTTTGGCACGTAGTGCAAAAGATGAATATTTGATTCGAGATATATATTGATTGATGTTACGAGGATAAAATATCGACGATGAACTTTTAAATTCATATATAGAAGATAGTAGTTTGCATTCTCTACTTCACTCTTCTAATGAATTGTTGTTTCACATTGCGATTGTTGATTTAAAACCGGTTATCTATTGTATTCTATTAGATTTTTCCCGTTGAAGACTAACGATAATTTGCTCTATGTTATCTTAGTCATAATGTTCTTTATTGGGCTAGTTGAGCTCACCCTTTTCCTTGTTGTTCCATTTTCTTCTCGGGAGGCGAGAATGTAATGCGAGTACTTAGTCGGGGTATGGAATGAAGGTTACAGAGAGAGTTGTTTAGTAGTCCTCACCATTTTGTAAAATAATGTATCAATAATTATGATGGGGATTTATTTTGCGTGTGGATATTGTCAGATGGCAATATCTCGTATTTAAACTCACAGTTTATATGTTGTAATAATAAAGTTGTAGTTATTTCTGTACCATGTATTTGGCGACTCAGAATGGGTTGGATGGAATTGACCTATTTTGGGGGCGTCACAATAAAAAAGTCATGTAAAAATATCAGTTTCCAAAGAAAAAGGTAGAGTTAATATATTTTAAGTACCATGAGAAAGACGAGTAATTCTTTGACCAAGATCAAACTATTAGAGAGGTCAACTGAGAGTTGGGTCTCTAGTGTACTTGTGAGGTAAGAAAAAGATTATTGTTTCAAGACGAGATCATAGAATAATTATGAACTCAAAAGAAAGGTACAACTAAACATGAGAAAAGAGCTAGGAGTTCACTGTCCGAGATAGTTAGTTGTAGATAGTTGTAATTGTAAGTTTATTTTTAAAACTTTGTAAAGACTTTTCCGTCTATTGAAAGAGTATTTCTTACTAAGAGTAATAGGATTTCAAGTGATGGAGAGGAGTTTGAAATTGGACGTTGAATTTTATTAACTTACTTATTAATTTTTGACACTGAAAATTCAAAAAAATCAAAGATAATTTTTTACACCGTGATAATCTATTTAACCCACTTCTAAATTATTATTAGTCTTTCAATTTGGCCACCAAATTAGAAATGCAAAAATAACTAATCTTCCTACAGATTTTGACAATTTATTACAAAAGTAAAATAGATGCTCTGTATTTAGTTTTAAAATATTAACAACAGTTTTTCTAATTAATTTTTTATCCTTAATTTTAAAGAATACATCAACAAATCATTATCCAACAATTTCCTTATCCTTATTTGACTCTCTATTTTAATCTCTATATAGGATTTTACTCCCTAGTATGACGAAATCAAAAGCCCCTTCTCTATATATACAAAATGATATTTTACACTCTCATTTAAGTGAACAACTCATCAATCATATACATCTTGATATTTTTTTACTACTTCATTTTCAAATTATAAACTTAATATTGAATTTTTAAAAAAAATTAATTTCAAACGTATTCAAATTTAAAATTGATATAAATTTACTTAATTTATGTCAATATAATTATAAATATTATAAAAGTACTATTAACTATAAAATTTATTATTTTCAAAATTTAAATGAATCATATTAAATTTAAATTTAAAATATCATAAATTAACTTTTAAAAGTTAATATTGATCTTATGTACATTTATAATTACAATCCATTCAATACTCACTCCATAAATTACTTCAAATTTAAAATAAATTAAAATTTATTTTACATTGGAATATAATTGATAAATTATACTCTCTTTTATAAATTATAAGATTATTATTAATTTAATGTTTTGACTGTTGAAACTTTAAAATTTTAAATTTCATTATTTGAGGAATAATATAAAGAACCTGTTGGATACATAATAAAAAAAATGAATTCCTATTTTACATAATGACCTAATAATATTGCAGAATAGAAATAAAGATAAAAAAAACAGTTATAAATGCTCTTACACAAGCTAGACTTGATGCATCTCAATTTTGGTGTGAACGACTGTGTAACAATATATTCACACAATATTTAATATCATCTACCAAAAACAGGAATATATATTCAAAATTAACCAATATAGTGGTTTAACCTTTACCCACCTCACTCCTACTCCTACTCCATATTTAATTTTCAAAGTCTATTTATAGTATTTTTTGTTATTATTATTATTACTATTATAACACTATACAAAACAAAGAATCCAAGTTGAAGAATTTTGGATTATCCATCCAATATCCAATCTAATCTAATCTACCATACCCAACCTCCTTACACCAAACCAAATCTAAAACATACAAGTGTTGCCAGTTGCCCACACCCTTCAATCTTCTTCATTCATTAATTTCATGTTACCACGTGTGCAAGTTCCATTTTGCCAAGTAATCCCAGCCTAGAATTTTCAGCACCCCAACCGCATTATGCCACGTTGTCAAACTAAACTCCCGTTAAAAGAGAAAGTGAGATTAAAGAGAGGCCACCTATAGAGTTCCAACCCAACTAGGTAACAAATACCACCAACTTATATAAACCCCCAATAACCATAACCAACTAAAACAGAGCACATTCAATTTTTCTTAATTCATTTCACATACCCCAGAAAAAATGGACTGGAGCAGAGGTCACACTATTGGTCGTGGATCCTCAGCCACCGTCTCAATCGCTACTTCTTGTCAGTCCGGTGAGCTTTTTGCCGTGAAATCCGCGGAGTTATCTCAATCTGAGTTTTTACAAAGGGAGCAAAAGTTTTTATCCTCCCTTAGCAGTCCACAGATTGTTAGCTACAAAGGGTGTGACATTACTAGTGAAAACAATACGTTCATGTACAACATTAAGATGGAGTATGCCTCGGCAGGCACGCTTATCGATGCAATTCAGAAACAAAATGGCCGGCTCGACGAGTCAATGATCCGGTTCTACACGCACCAAATTGTAAAAGGGCTAGAATACCTACAATCAAGTGGCATAGTGCATTGTGACATCAAGGGCCGGAACATTTTAATATGTGAAAGTGGTGCTAAAATTGCTGACTTGGGTTGTGCCAAGTGGGTCAATCCAGCGGCTTCTGCCACCATGCCAATTGGTGGCACGCCGATGTTCATGGCCCCTGAAGTGGCACGTGGGGAAGAGCAGGGGTTTCCGGCTGATATTTGGGCACTTGGGTGTACAATTATTGAAATGGCCACTGGGGGTTCACCGTGGCCTAATGTCAATGGCCCAATGTCAATACTTTACCAAGTTGCATATTCTGGGAAATTGCCAGAATTCCCAGATTTTCTCTCTCATCAAGTAACGGATTTCCTTAGCAAGTGTTTAAGAGTAGATCCAAAAGAGAGGTGGACGGCCAAACAACTTACCAAACACCCATTTCTTGATGAATTCAATTCCAATTGTACCCAAATTCAAGAATCCAAAACAAGTTCTCCAACTAGTATTCTTGATCAACATATTTGGAGCTCAATTGAAGAAGAATCAGAAACTCTGGGTAATTTTGTCCAAACAGGGCATCCGAGTTTTCCTCCGGGAAAGAGAATCGGACGGTTGTCGTTTAATTCAAGAGTGCCAAACTGGACATGGGAGGAAACTTGGATAACAATTAGGGAAAATAAAGATGAAAAGGCTGATGGGGCAGCTTGTGGGTCAGTGGCAGCTATGATTGATGATGATATGGAGCTGGAAAACAGTTGCACTAGTGTTAGTGGTGAGGAGTTGATATTAAATTTCTTAGGTGAAGATGTTAGTTGTAGGAATAGTTTTAGTAAAATATTGATGGCCTGCACATGTACAGAACATAGCGGTAGTATTTGTTTTGATAGACGCAAAGATATTTTGTTATTTAATCAATCTCAATTTTTTTAAATTTCTCTCATGAGATGGCAAAGTTGTCAATTTTAACACAGGAGTATCATTCCAGCAATAGTAGTAGTTGTTGGCTCAGACATAATGTACTAGCCTAGAACGGACTAACTTATGTAACATAAACTTTATGTAGAAAAAAAGGAAGGATGTTAATACATGTTATGCCCATATAGACAAAAAGTCTAAACTCGTGATTAGCTTAAAGAAGACAGAGAGAAAAGGTGACCCACTGTAATTTCCCGAATCCAAAAGAAACATATATGCTCAAGCATTATTATATTACAAACAGATCACATATGATATAGTAATTTTTTAATGCAGCCAACTGGAATTTATCACGGTAACAACATACTAACATTACTACAGTGGTGGATAACATAGTAGCTATCCAAATAAACAGTCTGGAAGCATAATCTTTTAGACTTTTATTTCACGTTGCAACATCAACTTTTAATATAATAATAATAATACTACTACCGTCTACCGACTAATTAACAATAGTGTTCCACAGTAACATTACAACGGGAAACAACATGGGACTTTCCGACACGAAAGGCCTCAAAGGTAGCATAACCCCTCGCAAACCGGAATTTCCCGGTGCCGCCGACCACCGCCACTTCTCTCGGATTTTCAAACTGATGATCAGCCCCTTGAAGCTGCAGGGTGCTGCCATTATACTCCTTATTTGTGAACACAATTGATAACAACAGGGTTAGGCTAGACCCATCCTTTGCCGTGGTCACCATAATGCCTTGCCCCCTTCCAATTTGGGCCGAACTCTTATCCAGCCCTTCCGTCATTGAGGCATCCGTGGAAAATGCAGTTCCAAAGTTTCCAAACCCCCAGGACTGGCCCGGGATTCCGGCTATTGCAACGGCTGTGGCCTTGGGACCGGACGGCCTGTTTTGGAAATAGACGGTCAATTTGGTTTGTGTAAGGCCGTGAGCATGGTTGGATTGTGAAGGTAAAATAAAGATTGCTAGAAGAGATAGTAATAGGGATAGTTTGGTGTTAGAGAGTAGATAATTTGTTTTCAGGTAGAGGGCCATTGAGAGTTTGGTGAAATAGTACAACTTAACTGAAGGGGATGGATGGTTTGATCCTAATTCGTGGGTTGGGGTGGGTGTGATATATGGATAAATGTGGCTGCTATTTATAAAATCAAAATGGACACATGCAGAAATGAGTATTGTCAACATGGTGGGCCCATAAATCTTACAGGATCAAAAGGGGGCTTAAAACTCTAATAATGAAATGAAATATTAGGGAGCTCATCATCTTTGAATTATATATATATATATATATATATATATATATATATATATATATATATATATTATATATATGAAAAATGATCCATAGTAAGTGTTTTGTTATGGATAAAAAATAGATAAATAGCATTATATTCGTACATTGCAATACTCAACGGTGTAGATTAAAAAGGAAATAGCGTCGTCCGCTACTAAAAGTAGCGGACGTGTTTTAAAAAATTTTGTTACAAAATTACCCTCCTCCTATCCGCTAGTTGAAGTAGCGGATCTCTTTCTTCTTCTTCCACCAATAACTTCAGAGACTTTGGAGATTTGGAACTTCACGAAATCAATTATAACTTCAGATTCAGAGATTATTGCTCTTCACGAAATTGATTATAACTTCAGATTCAGAGATTTGGAACTTCACGAAATCGATTATAAAACTTCAGAAATATGTAAAATTCAGAGATTTGGGATGACTTGAGAGATTTAGATTTGGGATGCGAAATCGATTATAACTTCAAAAATTTGGGATGGCTTCAGAGATTTAGAAATCCAACATAATTGGCCCGACTTGATTGAGACCAGATCTGGCGCATAATGCTATGGATTCGCGTGCATTGAAATCTGGCGCATATCAAATTGGGGGCAATTTGGAGAGTAAATTTTTTTTTTTACCTTCCGCTACTTGAAGCAGCGGACGGGACTATACCATATTTAATCCGCGCCCTTGATTATTGGAATAGATGATTATGATGTTATTTGTCTAATTTTTATCCATAGCAAATACTTACTATGAATTATTTCTCTCTCTATATATATATATATATATAATGTTGTCCTAGTGGACAACATCATACAAGTTTCTAAAATATAAAAGTTTCAAATTACTCTTAATCTCTTAGCTCAACTAATTAATTATTATAAATGTTACTCTCTCCATCCCATTATATATGACGTTTTAGAGATTTTTACATAGATTAAGAATAGATGTAGTTTTACTATTTTACCCTTAATTAATACTTTAATCTCATTTAATTCTCCATTAACACCAAACTTGATTTCACGTTCTCTCCTAATTTTCTCTCCTAACTAAATAATAGAATTTGAATTATTTTTTGAAAATAAAGAAAATAACCATTAATGATGGTGGAGAAGGAAGGGTAGAAAAAGAAATAAATGGGTAAAATATTTTTGGTTGTGTAAAATGTCAAATATTTTAAGAAGAAAAAACCCTTTAGAACGTCAGATATAATGGGATGGAAGGAGTACTATTTTTTTTAAAAGTTAATTTTGTAAATTGGTAGTGAATGAGAACTGAAATAAAATAGCATATTTAATTTTATCCCCAATTAATGAAGGCTGCAAATCTTCTAGCAAAGAAGATTAATCTTAATTCCTCATGCACGTGCACGTGCACCGTCACTTTTCTCTAATTCTCAAAGTGATGAAGCCTGCACATGCACGTTTCTCCTCGACTTAAGTTGACAAAAATGCATTGGCGTGAGTTCGACTTTCAGTGATTGGCACAAATAGTGGCGAGGCCTAATTGCGGCTGGCCGAGGCCATTGGGCCGGTTGGCTTTATTTGTGATCTTCACGGTTTCTTTAAGCTCTCCAACTTCGAATTGTTTAGAATATATTCCCTCAATACCTAATTATTTGCCGTTTTAGAAGTAAATATAAGAATTAATGATTGGAAAATATTAAATATAGCCCTTAAATTTTTTGTTGGAATAAGGATGATTTTGTTGGTATAAGGAGAGAGAAAGAGTTAAAAGTATCAAAAAAAAATAGGCAGAGTAATGAGGAATAATTTTAAAAAAATTATCATTAATTCTCTTAGATTTGAACAAACGTCAAATAATTATAAATAAATGAAAAACTCTAAAACGTCAAATAATTAGAGAGCGAGGGAGTATATATATACTAATATGATAAGAGACAAAAATAGAAGGCACAATTTGACTGGATTTATTTTCCTATTCCGGTCGGTGCCATTTGGAACTTTGGGGCTATATATATCTAAGTAATTATAACTAAAAAATTATATGTAGTAGGTGAGAATGAAGAAACATAGAATAATTGATGCGGCTGCTAAGAGTTACTTATAAAAGGTGGATAAATTTATAGTAGTGTAGCTTAAATAGGTACTACTGCGTAGCAGCATAATTAATCCTAATGAATCAAATAGAGGGTACTACTTAATTAGGTTGAATAACGATATATGCATGCAACATTAATGAACTACACCAAATTAAAAGGTAAGGTAAGGTGCGAACAAATAATCAATCATTTGAAAGAGAATCAACCACGTTTCAGTCGCTTTTTTTTTGTTGTTGTTTTCGTTTTATTTAGAGCCACTGCATGCCTATTTGCCTTCGACTGATCAGTGGTTGGCATTTTTAGAAAAGGAGATTTTATTGGCAAAGGAATTTTTGCCACTTCCATCCCACAAGAAGACTCATCTAATATAAAGTGGAAGTGGTATGGGAACAAATTTAATTCCATATGAGAGGCAGGCAGGCAGAACTTCATAAAACCACTTTTGGGATCAGGGTGCGTGTAATTCTTAGTACAAAGTGAAAAGTTCATTTGATTTGAAATTATATAAAAGTCCTAACTCTTTTCTTTTTTTAATAAAAATAATAATCATTTCAAGGGAAAGGTTAGTGCTTAGAGAGACGGTTCAGTTGCCTCTAAACTTTATTTTCTTACCCCCTTCCTACTTAATTTATACCTGTTTTTGAATTTTGAACAGAATAATAAAAAACTTAAATTAGAACAGAAAAAAAAAAAAAAAAACTTGAAATTTTTCTTTGTACTGTTTCTGAGTTTTTAATAGAAAATTTAAAATTGAGGACATGAATTGTAATTTAAAATTTATTATATTAAAAAATTAGAATAATATGAGAATTATAAAAATATTACTTATTCTAATTTCTTTTTTATCCAAATCAGACTAATTTTGAACGAAAAACTTCGGCAATAAGAATTGAAAATAAAACTTAAATTTTTCGTCTATTTTTTTTCTGATCATTTTAAAACTCAAAAACAAAGCGTTAAAGACATTGTAACATTTTATAATACCATCATTTTTTGAAAAATAAAAGTTGGATGAATGAAACTCTTTCCTGAATAAGGATTCATAAATCATCTGTGGATAACCCAACCCAAGCCGGATTAAAAGGATAGACCCCAAGTTTTATGTTTTATGTAAAATAACCACACCTTATTATTACTCTTATTTTATTTTATTTTTGGTTGAACAGTAAAATATCATTTACGCGTCAACTGAAATTAAATCCCGTCGCACAACCGAGACTAAATCTCTTACCGACCTGGTACATTGAGATTTTCTCCCAGACCTCCTTGGCCAACCCATTGGGGTTAACCTTATTATTACTCATTATTATTCTTTTATTGCTTTCTTTTTCACCTTCTTCTTTTCTGTTTGGCTATCATTATCAGACCCAACATCTAATGATACTTGGGTTACTTTTGTAGTCTCCATTTACCCACTTAATGTTTTTCACAGGACGAGTGCCCAAAGGCCGAAAGATCTCACCATAATTTTCTTTTTTACATTCTAAATAACATAGATTAAGAACAGGTGCTAGTTTCACCCATGCAAGAAAAATTGTTATCCTGATATCACATTGCACTGATCGATTTTAGGACTAACTTTTGATGTGCTGGGCGAATGCAATTAATTAGGTGCCATCTATACAACTAAGAGATCTCATTTATACATGAAGCGAATCCACAATATATTGTCATCCAAAACAGAGCACACTCATTTGTAGTAGGCACTTCCATTTTCACATGAATCCCAAATGCATTTAAGCATTTCACAACTATAGTGACAATTATGTATCCAGTGAAACAGATATAGAATAAAGATCACATAGGAAGTAGATCTTATAATCAAACCAACTTCCAATCCAGAATGCACCACCTTAAGCCAAATTAAGAGTATGTGAATTTCAGCAAGTCTAGTTTCGGCCTATTGAAAAATTATTGCAATGTTTCATGGTTTTTAACACAAGACATTGATCATGCATTAATTACGCTGACTGGTTTAGGTTTACTTAAAAATTGACAACCAACTTAAGAAAAAATTGGTTCTTCTTTCACTACCTTAGTTTTTACATAAATACATATCTTACTTGTAAAGTTAGTTCTGTCACCCCAGTAAAAGGCCCAAAATCCAAAATCTTAAATTCTCTCATACTGATATAGGAAAGTGATTTGTTTGCCACCAGTTATTACATACCTTACATGTTCTTCTTGCCGTCAGAATGGGACAAACTTTGGTCAATGGACTGCAACTGGTTTCGGAGGTTTTGATTTTCTTCCTGCAACCGACCATGTTCTAGGAGGAACCCTTCAGATTGACTTTTAAGAGCCACTGAATTGGTTTCTGCAGCCTTTACTTCTTTGTCTTTTGTCTCACATTCAGATTCCAGCTTCTTGATCTTTGTCCTCAATCTAGAAACCTCCTCACCTAAGCCTTTGAGCTCCTCTGCACCACCATTCTTGCTATCCTCAAAACCACGATTCTGTTTCTTTGTAGCCTCCATGGCCTTTCTAAGTAAGCGAAGTTCCCTTATGTAATGGTGCAGCTTATCTATCATAAAAGATAGGAATAGCGAGAATCCTGCATGAAAGAATTCTTCTGAATAAAAAAGGGGAAGCACATTGAATCAAACACACAATCAATAAACCTATTAGAGTTTCAAGTAGTTTCATATTATTCATCCTCAGCATTGAACAATTGCACTAAAATTATCATGGACGTTGCTATATTCTGACTCCAATTCTTGAATTTGATATATGACCATGAATATTATATTGTACACCACTAAAGGAGTATACGAAAAACATGAAAAGTAGAAAATTTTGATCGTAGTTCCCAGGCCTAATGGGATTTGACATTAACAGACAGTAATGATGTTTGTATTTTAATATCCAAAAAGAGCCTGCATGATAATATAAATTGAATAATAGTAAGCATTTCGAAGAAAGTGGTAGCAGATTCTTCAGATTATGGGGAGCAAGTGACCATAAGGGAAATACTCCAACTACCAGTAATTATAAACAAATAAGATAATAGTAGTCTGATCTACAAAATAGTCCCTCATGTTTACGAACTTATGCAATGTACTACATTATGTTTCAATTTTTACAATGTCCTCCATTCCCTCTCCTCTTTTTACAAATCTATCACACTTTAATTTGAGGAAAATCAGCCCATGTGACACAGTTTTAAGGGATCTTATTCTTTCAACTGCATGTTAACTCGCATGCTTCCCTCAAATTAGAGTGGGAAATTGGGTCACATTGTGGACAAAAATATCCTTAAATTGGGTCATATTTTTTGTCTCATGGGCTGATTTCTCCAAATTTAATAGGAAGAGGCGACAGATTTGGAAAATTGGAGAGATGATAGATTACATAGTAAAAACTGAAATAACAATAAGCACACTGCAAAAGAGGGTAAACATGAGGGGGCATTTTCCACATTGCTTAAAATAGTATCTTCAGATATTATTCACAACCACTATGAGGTAATCAAGGTCACAGTTTCATTAAAGTTTTTACTAACAATCTTAACAAGCGAACCAAGTTCATAAGAACTTCAAGTGAAACTCCAGCAAAACCAAAAGGAGAAACTTAGAAAAGTTAACAAAATTAACATGAACACTAGATTCAAGTATTCAAAGACAAGGATGGGACATCCACAAAAAAAAGTGAGATATAGAGATAAGCTCTGAGCATCATTATATGAGAATCTGGAAAAATTACCCAATAAGGATTCTAATACCATCATTGCCTTTCCATATAAGAAGTTAGAGAGATAGAAATATGCAACTCGTAAATAGTTAGAAAGATGCAAACTAGATACTGACCTCACCTTTTTACAAGTAAAAATGTTTCATATAAAAATTAAGGATATAAATCAAATAATTAGGTACAGCCGTATAAAATTAAGTAATAAAACAGACATTAACAATGAAAAAACTAACATCAAACAATAAAACAATGAAACAGACTAGAGCCATATAAAATTAAGCAATAAAACAGACATTAACAATGAAAAAACCAACTTCAAGCAAAACATATCGTATATCACAATTTCGAACTTAAATCGCCTCCAATTAAAGATCAAGTAAAACTTTCAGGTGTATATAGGCGAAGATGAAATATCGTGCAATTGTACCCATGAGAGAGGCTTCGAGCATGTGATTAGCCAAGAGGACGTGATCAGTAGGGTTAAGGGCTTCCATCGGACGGGTCTGGATTTCTCTAATGGAGTAAACTGTGTACATCATGATGACGAAGACGGTGGCGGCGACGGATTTGACGACGAGCGGTGCCCTTCCTCGTTTAACGCGATCCAAACCCATAATCAGAAGCTTTCGCAGAGGGGTTCTGAATAACAGTAGCAGAATCCCCGCCATTTCGGAAAACATCAACATGAACAATAGCTGTATCATTGTCCCCTCTCGCTACAAAGTCACAAACCCTAGCCAGAGAGAGGAGAGAGAGACTTTGAAAAGTGTTTTTATTTATCAATTATCAATTATCAATTATCAATTATTAATAATTAATAATAGAACAGAGGAGAGGACGGAAATATGAAGCATACGAGTGGGAATGGTCTTCGCACTGCCCACTCCCTTTTTGTTCTGCCGACATAGTCGATACTTGTTTGGCTAGAGGGTTTCACTATCCTGTATGGGGGCAAGTTAACACGTGCTGAAACGCAACAATTTGATTGGATTTTGTTTTTTTTTTGTTTGTTTGATATAAAAATATCAAAAAGTCATGTCAATTTCCTTTCAAATATTAACAAGAAGAGCAACCAAATAACTGAGTGTCTTACTTCTATCAAAAAGTCATGTCAATTTCTTAAAAGATTTTTATTTTAGAAGAAAAAATTTATTTCAAAAAGTTTGTCGTTTACAACTTTCAAGAATAATATAAAAATATTAAAAATTATATCCGTTCCAAAAATTATCAGCATATTAATAATTTTCAACTTTCCTTGATAAAATATTAACAAAGAAGAGCTTAATAAATAACTGAATCTTACTTTTATTGTTAACTATTTATTTTTTTAGAATGGATACAATTTTCAGATAATCTTAAATGTAGTACTACTATTTAGAAAAGAACACCATTACAAAAATATGTTGAAAGTCAGTCTCGTTACCATCAAGAGGGGAGCGAAAATTATTTTTCATGATTATATAGTTTGACCAAGCCTAGTTATTTTTCTGGCGCTCTGGCCTGCCTCGGCTGTCCCTGCCCATTATGTACCAATTTTTCAATACATCATTCTTCCCTCTGTTTTACCATTACCTCTTTCACTCTTACAGCAACCACATATCTACAGTAGGTGTCTAACACAACCATTAATATCCATTGCCGGTACAATAAAATGTCATTATGTAATCAGTGCTGATAGATGGGTCTCCGGTGTCTTGGTGAAGATGGTGCAGGACTGCCAGAAAGTAAAAGCTTATGACACCGGTTAGTCGTTACCACCTCATTATCGGAACATACTTCTGCTCTACTCCTCTTGTTGGCTTCCTGGATGTCCCATGGAATTAGATTTAGTCCGTCAGGCATTATGCTGGCTTTAAAGCCAGTCCATCCTGTTTCTTCTTCATCCTTCAACAATATCTGATCAATTGACTGCAACTGGTTCCAAAGAATTTGATTGTACTCAAGCAAGCGGTCATACTCAAGGTTGAATCCTTCAGACTGCTTCTTCAGGGCCAACACAATAGCTTCTTTGGCATTAGCCTCGTATGTTTTTCTCTGGCATTCTGATTCCAGCTTCTTGGTCCTTGCTCTCAGTCTAGCAACCTCATTCTCTAACTCATGAACTTGTACTGTCACAAAATGTCTCCTGACCTCAAGTTGCTTTTCTTCAGCCTTGATAATCTTCTTGAGTGAACCGCGCTCTCTCATAAGATGGTGGAGTTTGTATATAACAATTGAAAGGAATAGCAAGAATCCTGCAATTTTAATAAAACAAATTTATTTCAAGTTTGGAGAAAACTACAAGTAATCTGACATAGAGGCTTAGGTTGTGTTTGATAAAATTGAATGTTAAGATCTGAAGAATAATGTAGAGCATCTGTTTAAAATTGTATCTAAATGAAAAAATGTTATTTGATAACAAATTTTTTTCAAAATGTCTAAATCACAGTATTTTACCATTTTAACCCTCTACGCTATTTAAGCAACGCTTGTTAAAAACCCACTCCTTAATTTCTGAATCATCGCAAATAATTATACCACCTTCATTATCCTTTTTACATCACCATTATCCTTCGACTCCACTGCGTCAGATTGCTTCTTTATTTATTTTTGAACACCCTTTTTCTTCTTCTATGTACATGTATATGTATATGTATACCTGCTTTGTTTATTTGATTACAGTAAGAAAGAGGAACCTTTAGCATATTTGAAGGCGAATTCAAGAAATAAATTACTCAATTTACCCAGATTGAAAGAGTAAGCTTTCTTCTATTGTTACTATTATGGACTCAGATTCTTGGGTTTGTCTCTCTAATTTATCCAGCCGTTATCAATTTCGATCGGGTCAGTGTATAGATAAATTGGGAAAGAATAATTAAAAGTTTGTGCTTTTTGGGAATTTAGAGAGTTTTGATTTTGGAAAGAAATGGGGTTTACATTTTGGTTGTTTTTATTAAGGGTTTTGCTTTTTGTATTTTGCAGATCCTTTTAATGGAGGAGAGGAGATGGAAAGTGCTGAAGGGTCGAGGCCAGAATTTCTGTCCATTTTGTACGTATTCCAAACCTGTAGTGATTCTCGATTTGATGTGGAACTTGGAATCTCGTTTTTGTTACGGTGGCAGTGGTGGTTTTGTATTTGAGAAAGAAGGAGTCGCACCGCCTGGCGCTGCGGCTGTGGATTGTGTAATTAGAGGGATACAAGAGGGATTTTGTAATATTGAAGTTATTTTGGTCGGAAAAAAAGACAACTTTCGTTCAAATTGTCCTCTTAATAGTTTAAATTTAATCTTCTCTCTTAACGATTTAGATGCATTCAGAGGGAAGAAAAATTTACCAAACATGCCTCTTAGCAAATAAGAGTTGAGCTGTTAAAATGCAATCAAACATCACCTTAGACAACTCTACAAAAGATACTTTTATTATTGTTTTTAGATGCCTCAAAGTACACAACAACTCCATAAGTGAAGTGGTAAACTGTAGAACAAGAAATGTCTAAGGCCTCAAACTTTACCGAACTACAACTTTTATCAAGCAATATATTTTCTACCATGATCATCCTAATATGTTGTTTTAGAAAACATCTTCCTCTATCCTTTTATTTCTCCTGTTTGACGTAGGTAGCACTTAGCAGATATACCATCATTTGTTCCTGGGAATGTTTAACTTTCATAATGAGATTAATTGATTATTATGACGTAGTTGATTATCATGAGATAAGCTCATCAAACAAACACCCTTTGGTCCAGACAAAATCAAGCACAGAGCATCTCATACCAACATACGCTTCAGAGCTTTCATTTAGAAGCTATTCTGCATATTAATGAAGCCAGAAAAGGTACACCAGGTTCCACTAATTAATGATGCCAAATTCTCAAGAGACCTATAAATTGGAAGTAAAAAGGGAAAACTGAATTATAAATGTACACCTATCAAGCAAATCCACAATATAAACTTAAATGACAACTGGTGCATGCAGCTAATGGTCTGTACAGAGGTTCCTTTCCCAGAAAGCTCCAAGGATTCACTGGATCTTTAGTAAATTGGTTCATTGGCGTTGCACTCTAATAGCATCTCTAAATGCTCCTTTACTCTATGCTCTTGCTGATGACTCCTTCACTCTAAGCCCTTTGAGGTCAGAGGTTTACCAAGTGCACACCCAAAGTAGTGGCTGTTGGTGCCTCCGGGGAAAGAAAAATCTATGAATCACATGTACTTAAAACCAAATATGCACAAGTAATAAGTCTCTACCTATTTAACTGAGGATTACTCCTCAAAAATACCCAGGATTATAGAGTTCCGTTACTGTCTACTTATCAAATCAAATAAATTACACCAAGTCTAAAGCCTAATGTAGATAGAACACTAACTTCAGTGTTCATTGGAGTAATATGGTTTTCAACAAAAGGCATCTCTCTTCCAAGAAATGACTAAAAAAGTATTTAGTAGCAACCCTGCATCCAAAATAATTAGAAAAAGATTTGCATTCTATGTTAGGCTTGCACTACAAATTAACAATTTGATCTTAAGACAACAGAGCAAAGCCTCAAGACTGCTTTTAAAAAATATTGACATCACAGTTGGGGACTGTTGATAACATATATGTTGCTCAGAGTATATAAGTCTTCCCCTTTAGTCTTTCTGAAAATCACACCAACTACTAGGGGGAAAAAGAGAGAAGGTAAACCAATGCGACTATATCCATTTTTGATACTTCAGAAATGAAACTACAGCAACTGCACCGAATTCCTAGCCAAAAACATCCATTATCCCTAATATTCCTCCTTCAAGCTCTATATATGTTAACCCTAATCTTGATTTGGTCCTAATAACTAATTAAAATTAAGACAAAAACTTGCCAAATATGCCAAAAGAAAATTTTAAATTAGTTAAGCATATATCACAAGTTTTCAGATTTTATAATCTCAACAAAAAATAAATGCATGATTTTTCGATCTCCTTTCCTCAACTTCCTTAAATCAAAACAAATGCACTCACATAACAAATAGTAATAAATCAGTCTGAAAACAGTAGGGAAGAGAAGATAGAACATAAAGGAGATGGAGAATTACCGGTAAGAGAAGCTTGGAGCAATTTATGAGGCAAAAGAAGCTGGTCGGCGGGAATAATTGAACCGGCACGGATTGAACGGAAATGAATTTGAAGAATAATGTAAAGAGTGGAAATTAAATGAGCTAGAAATGTCAGCCCGATGGTTAAGACGATTATGGGAGCTTGACCTTGTTTCACCACGCAATCCATGGCTTTCTTTGCAGGCTTTCGGAGAAACGTTTTAAATGAAAGGACAATTAACACAACTGCCTCCATCAATATCAGCTTAGCTAATAGCTCAATCATTGAATTGAATTGTTGTATTATGGAGTAATTTATAACTATATGCTGTATGCGTATGTTAATGTATAGTGAGAAAGAGGGAAGGGGTGGTGGTATTACTTCCAGTTAGGGGTAATGGGATCTATTTGAGGAGTAATAATTTAGGGATCTATTTGACTGGAAAATTCATCTGCGATTAATGTCTCTGTAATATGTTGCAACGGAATCTTTAATTTTATTTTATTATTATTTTTTGTCTAATCCCCGTTGCAGCATCAATAGTTTAAGCCGGATTAATGCCCTTAACTTTTTTTAAAAAAAAATTATCGCTTAGGACCAAAACAAGATTTTTACATGTAATGAATCAAAAAAATTAATAATATAACATCAACATGTAATTAAAAAAATAATATTAAATCTCATTTTAATATTTATTCCATTAAATTTTTATACTAAAAAAATTAATATAAAACTAATACCTTGAAATTATTTCATTACCATTTCATTCATTCCACCCAAACGCAACAAAAATGATATCCAATTACTTTCATAGCTGTTTTTTTTTTGTGTTGTAGACTTGTGGGTTTGTTTGACAAGGGATCGAAATGTAAATGTAAATTAAAAATAGGGTTGTACGTTAAATTAGCACCATCTCAAACAGAGGTAGTTACAATTTACCCCTTGAATTAATAATATCCTTTTGACCCAACCATGCTAATAGTTTTAGGTAACTAGAAACCTTAATCAACCATCTCATGTTCATAGCCAGCCCAACTTTAGCATAAACATTACTAAACAAACTTCTACAACCCTGCACCAAACTTAGTGGTCCAAAAATAACACTTCCATAAGTAACTATTGTTGTTGTTTAAAAGCAACACAACGTTTTTATTCTAACATTTGGGCAACAACTCAAAAAATTTCAAGTTGAAGCATCCCTCAAGTGACAAACAGGAATTTCATGTCAGCCTCTGTTAACTTTCCCAAAGCCTCAGCGGAGCCGCCAACAGTCCTGTAAAAAAGTAGAGCCAAAGGGATTAGAAGATTCACACCGCACAGTGAACCAAATGAAAAGATTTATAAGAAAATATATGTTACCCTTCAAATACTAGTTCCTTTTTCTCTTGCAACTTCAAAATTCTCTCCTCAATTGTATTCTGAATAACAAATCTCACAATCCTACAAAATTCCACAAGATAACAAATTTCAGGGAGTTGCGCAACATGATACTCTAAGGCATCTGTAACATAAAACTAGTGAGCCAACTTACCTGATCGGTTTATACTGCCCTATTCGATGTATTCTATCTTGGGCTTGTCGCTCAACGGCTGGATTCCACCATGGGTCCATCAAGAATACCTGCAGGATCACACAAAACACCCACAAATCAATCACTGCGACGAGGCAGAAAAATACTAAATCAACAATTCACTATAGGGCCCGCCCATGAGACCAATCTGTCTGAATTCATCAGTGTGTTTTGAAATGAGCGTATTGAATCAACATCTGAGCATTGGACTTTCCCTTCAGTAGAATACATGAAACCCCTAAAATTCTAGTTTCCACCAAGTTGTACTTGACTCGAGCATAACAGTGTCCCTTACATGTGATGCAACAGTGAGATTGAGGGCAACCCCTCCCGCTTTCAAGCTCATGAGAAATATTTTACAATCTGCATCCTCGGTAAATCTTGTAATTGCAGCATCTCTTGCACCCATGGACATTGATCCGTCTAACTGAACACAACTAACTCCAGACTGCAAAACATTTCAACACAGAACCATGATTACAATACTAGATGAAGAAGCAGAAAGGTAATACAATATTCTGAGCATATGATTCACCTTCTGTAGAGAGTAATGTATCAAATCCAAGAATGATGCGAATTGGCTGAAAACGATTCCTTTTGCTGAACCATCCCTCTCAATCATAAATCTAATTTCTTCCCTCTGGAATTTAATCAAATTAGATAGGAGTTAGTAAAATTATTACTAGGATGTAATAAATACTCCTTTCCAACATGCAAAGATGCGCCTTCTTGTTATCAGGTGTTTGGAGTTTAAACTTATTATAAGATGTGCCAGACCCATACTTATATATTTTATATTTTCAAATATTCATGCCATTATACTCCAAAACAAAAGGGCCCCTATCTTTGGAGGATGTATGTACTTTTAGATTAGACAACCAACAAAATATCAAAGTATTTTTTCAAAAAATCTAGTTTGTTAACTGACATGTAAAGTAATTTGTCTATATTTCTATTTGACACCTACCTGTCCAAAGATTTTCAAACCACTGAAATGAAGAATCTGTTTAATGCATGATTCAAAGTATCGGCATATAAGTGTGTGCCGAATCGCAACCTTGACACGAATTGCAAAATTAAAAAAATTTAGGGTAAAGAGCTTTTCGGCAAAATTTTGGCAACTCGGCGTAACGTAACAGTTTCGGACCAAAATCAAAAACACCGCCCAAAAAATAAAAAATCAAATATACTAAAAGTATAAAAGGGAGACGACAAAAGAGAACGAAGCTTTCTCTGTAGGTTATACTTGTATTGTAGTACCTAGTTAAGTATACGTTAAAATATACTCAAGTTAAATTGTACTTAAATTTTACCTATATGCACCAAGTATAACTTAAGAAAATATTTTAAAAAAAATGTACTTAATATATAATTAGTTAATTAGATTGTACTTAAATTATAATTAAATTGTACCTATATAGTACCTAGTTAAGTACAACTTGAAATATTTAAATTGTACTTAAATTCTACAGAACATGTGTACTCAACCATTTGAGTAAAGAGAACATCAATATCAACTTTATTCAAACGTAAAATTAATTAAACATATCTACGATATGTCTATTTTATCATTTAGGCAATGCTATATGCACTATTTTATCATTTAGGCAATGCTATATGCACTAGATAGTGTTTTTTGTGAACTTAATTGATCCATCTTGTTCTTATTATTTATAATTTTTTCATAATTTTTTACTTTCTTTGAAGCTCTTAACTAGCTAACGGTGCACCCGATACCGTTAACGAAACCAAAACTAAGTCAAAAAACGACCTTCCGAAACATAAGCCGCTACCGCGACTTTAAACCATGGTTTAACACCTTTGACTATCGCTAGGGTAAATATTACCATATACAACTTCTGTTTCTAGAATCCGATGCAAGGTTAAGGAAACACCTCAACACAACTGAAAGATAATTCAACATACAACCTAAAATTTATTTATTTTCCTCATTCCCAAGGAAACGGTTGTGTTTCAATATTATCTATAAAGTATCTAGACACTCTTGCAACTTAATATGAAACCTTTAATATGAAATTGGACATTATGATGGACTAAATACATTTTAGTAACTCGAAAGCTTCTTTCAATGCAAGAAATAATTAATGACCAAAATCTAAAACTACAATGCATGAAAATGCTCAAAAAGAAAATTTTAATCATATACCAGAGCGTCTATTTTGGTGCTAGTCTGGAAATCATCAAGCCGAACTCTGTTTAGAATACTTGAGCGCTTAAAACCTTTAATAGTTGTTCTAGTATTCTGGTCTCCATGATCTTTATTCGTACTGAAGTCCACAGTAAGTGGTTTTGAACATGTAGGACATGAAACTTGTCCCACACTAGCAGAGAATTCAATCAAACAAGATTTACAGAAGACATGTGCACATGAAGTAACCTGGAAAATTAATATAAATGCTTATATTAGAAGAGAAAAATAAGGATCCACTCAAAGATATTCAAGATATGTGCACATGAAATTACAAAACAAGGATCAACTAAAAGATTTTCATGAGAGTCCTGATACATATTACTTGTCATTATTTTAATTGAAAAGTAGCTCTGCTTGGAGTAATTTCATTCCTGATCTGTAGAATAATTTATCAGTTAAATGTGATTATTGTCTTTGTCAGCAAAACTAAAGACAAGTGAAAGAGTAACTTTAAACAGAGACAAAAAAAAGATTAAAACAAATAGATTTTATTATTATTTTTTTAGTGTGTTTTGCCTAAGCTAGAAGCCCCCCTCTTTATAATATGCAGTTTACCAAAACAAACACATCCACGTACGAGAAAATATTAATTAAAAAAAGAAAGAAAGAAAGAAAAGAAATTAACAACTCACCACAGGATCTTCTACTGTATCATGACACAGGCCACATTCTTGTTCACCATTATTAGCATCCACCATGTTTGCACTTTTCCCCATAGCAGATTTAGAGTAAACCACAAGGTAAGGATGATCAACTGCCTGTGATTTTAATCAAGGAGCATATCAGATGATGCAGGCCTTAGAACAAAAATAAATACAATCTCATCATCCACTGGGAATGTTTTCAATTTAGCATCAAAAAATAAACACATCACAATTAATAGTAGAAAGGTATACTATGAAACAAAAAACATAGCATCATCACCTATCTAGTAGACAGTGAGCATTGAAATCCTATCCTTGGGCAAAAACTTCTTGTTGATATGTAATGAGAACTCAGCAGTCTTCAATTCAATTACTTATTCTGTAGATTTTTTAAATGAGTAGAAATTGATGTAATTAGGGTTTTTATTTTGATACCTGGGGACTTGCAGTAGTCTAGGTAATTTAGGTATTAGGGTATTTAACTTTTTCTTTTAATTTATCAGGGTAATTTGGTACTTTATTACTTTCTTGTACCATTAGGGTTTTGTTTCCCGAATGTGTTGTAATGCCAAAGGTTGGACATACTATTACAACAAATAATGATGATCATCCTGTCAGCAAACAAAACCATCTGCAAGAGTGTTTAGGTTCATAATCTAAAATCCACTTATTTTTCTGTTGTTCTAGTTTAATTTCATCAGGCTTTATCCTTCTCCAGTTACATCAATATCACCCCCCTTCTCTTTTTCTATAGCCCTTCCGTTTCTCCTCAATCAGGGGGAAAATGAGTAAAGTGCTTAGTCTAAATCAACTTGGACATGATTTATAAATTCAAGACCTTTCTAAAATAGTAGATTTAACTGTTAAAGAGCAAAATCATGGCCAGCTCTGGTTTGTCATGTATAACTTCAATATAAGGCAATCAGCAATTACTTTGCCTTCCTATTAACTACCAAGTATCTACAAAAGCCAGAAACACAACCAAGTTATTAAAGTACATCTAACTTCACCGCATCATTCTTTAGGCAAGTCATACTCACAATTTTATTTTAGAAATCGACATCAAGTACGCAGGAGAGTATCTAGAGGAGTGCAAAGGTGGCTGCTAAACCACCCTTAAATTTGTAAAAACTTCAATTAGTAAGGGTATTATGGTAAAGTGTGACCAACCTTAGAAAAAATAAAAATAGAATAACAAACGGGAAGAAACAACTAATAAACTTCCTCGATCCGATTCTACTCAAGAGTAGGTAAATGACGACTTACATTGAAAAAGCGGCATTTGATACCATTACAAATGAGGCAATTGTGAAAAAAATTCAAGAAATTTGACTTCAAAAAATAATTATTTTAATATATTTTAAATGAACTCTATATTTGGTGACTTTTATTAAGTATTAATTATTATTTTTACCAGTTAATTTTTTTTTAATTATCTCAAGCTAAGAGTTCGTAGAGGATAGAATACCCAAAATAGGGTGACACAGACAGAACAACATTAAATGACCCATGTCAACTGTAATAAGCTAACACAAAACAAGGTAGAATGAAATGCATAAATCATATTCCACGTGATATAGCAAAATGAAACAAATAACAAGCGAAATTATATTCACATAAAAGTCAAATTACAGTAATTTTATTCCTCTACTTGGTAATTAAGAACTTCATACTTTTAGATTTCTTTATTCAAAGCAGAACAAATGGCTACTAAAGAAATAGTATATGTAAGTCAGGGACTCGAGTATCAAATTTATATGTTTAAAAAATCCTTCACCTGACGAAGGCGTGTGAGGAGATCAAATATATGAGCATAGTTATTCATCACTGTTCCTTCTGTGACATATCTGCACATGACAAATCTTGTTACATAATGATATTGCTGAAGGAGAAGTTAACATGACACCAAAAATCTTATAATATTTAGAATTTTTTTGAATCTATGGAAGATTTGAAAAGAGCGAAACTTAAAAAAACAAAACAAAAAAAACAAAAATAATGCCCAGAGCCAGAAAAAGTAACCAAGCAACTTAATAAACATTCTAGCAGGTAAATCCACCGACAGACCTCACAAATGACCAAAGTATATTGGAGATGAGGGGATATGTACAATTATAAAGGACAAATAGACTCATAACAGGCCTTTATAAGTAGGGCAGAGCAAAAAACGGATATAACCGAAAAACCGAACACAACCGAAATAATTTAACCGAAATTTCTTAATAATTCGGGTATATCCGAATTTTTTTTCGGTTTACGGTTATTAGTTCGGATTTCAATTTTGGGTAATTCGGTCTACCCGAATAACCGAATAAGATGTTAAAAATATTAAGCCTTATATGACCCTTATGTTAACAGAAACCGAAGTCTGTTAAGCCTTATATGTCTTCTCTGTTCTATCTCTTCCCCACCGCCTTCTCCCTTTCATCTGTCACTTTCTCTCTCTAAGAATCTTCAGTTTAACATGGACTCAGCTGCTACCCTCTCGTCTTTATATCTTCTTTGAGTTCTTTCTCTTGTCTAAGCCCAGATCTGATCTCATCACTCTCAGATTTCGGTATCTCTCTCAACCGACTCGATCTCGTCTCTTTTTCTTCTCATTCTTAAACCCCAATCATGAACAAAAGTACAAAACAACCAATTAATTACCGACGAAACGGAGCGGGTAATTTGCAAATGAAGGGCTTCTTCTGTTCTTCAAGTCGAATCTCGGTTTTTATTCAAGAATCTGGCACCAAAGAACTGATGGAATTGGTAAATAAGCAATTTGAGCTGATCAATGAATTGATTGGGGAGAAACTGAAGGTTATCGATTCGAAAGAGGCGTATTTTGAAAATCGGGCCAAGCAGCTTGATTTGTTTGAAGATTCAGTAAAGAGGCGTGCTTGATTTATTGATCAACAGGTTAGGGAACTTGAATTGAAGTATAATGAATTCATTGATGTGAAAACAGAGTGATTTATAGATATTTCTGAGAATGAATGTAATTTTCTAATATAAGGCTTCTATATACTTGAAGTGTGCGGTTATTACCCGAAATACCGAATTTACAATTTGGTAATTCGGTATTCGGTTATTCGATTATTAACAAAATTCGGTTATTAGTTCGGATGTTGAAAATAGGAATATTTTGGTTTTCGGTTATAACCGAATAGTCTATTCGGTTCGGTTATAACCGAATGATCACTCCTATTTATAAGAATATTCCTTTTCTTTTCTTATTTAATCATCTGAAGGACCCTTGCTGGCTACTCAACATACATTTATAAAAAAAAAAAGTAAATCCAAAGCCCTATAAAAATGTGTCCACAATCAGCCAATCAGTGACACTCCACCATCCAAACAAGCCATGTGTTTAGTGAATGTAAAAATAAAGGGCCTACAAACACACCCTATTTAGCCTGACTAAATTGATATTTTCTGTCCATCACTTGCATAAACCACCCTTAGACCTGCAACGGGCTGTGATTCAGATCCAAAGACAATACAAGAATAAAAGGAAATCATGAAATCTCATTGAGCTATTGGTTCAAAACATGCCCCAATTAAACAAGCAAAACACTTCTCCAATGAGATGATGATATGGCCAAGAATCCACAATAAGAACTTTCTTGCATAAAACAGGATGACCGAAATTAAGAGATTGCTCCAAGATTCAACGGACATTTACCATTTGACACTACCTTAATAATCCCTATCATTACCTGGAAGATTCCATGATTGATCAGTAAAGATGATTCAGATCATTTACTTAGAACTAGTGCCTGACAATTTTCTCTGAACCAACAGATGATTGTTTGGGAACGGAAAATATAAAATGTGATTCTAGATCCTACCAGGTTACATTTAACATTTACTATCAGAATTCAGAATCAGCAAAAGGTAAGTAGATTATAAAATGAAACATGCAAGCCTGCTTACGTTATCATCTTAGAGTAACATGTGTCACATTTGGACCAATCATGACCTTCCAAACTTTAATATGTCAAGCTTCTCAACGATCAGATATTCTAAGAGAATAACCCATAAAAGGGACACGTTAAACATAAGGTAAGAACTATAGATACCTATGAATGTATGTGTAAATACAGCACAAGCATGCAAGGTCAGTCAATAACTTCTATATATGGTGAGAACATTTGATGTCATAAAATTCGAATAAAAAGTAACCAAAGCCACATATAACAAAACTTGTAAAAAAGAAACAGAAACTGAAGAGTCCCCTGAATACGCATGTGCACTGAAGCTAAAAAGAGGATCACTATGGTGCTCACGTGTTAAATTGGGCCTGACTTTCATTGTACAATGAGGTGTAGTAATCTTCTTCCTTAATATCCAAAGAGTCTCGTCTTAATAAGAGCTGACAAATAAGAGAAAATAGTCAGTAGCTCATAGAGATGCATGCCCTGGTGCCATGTAGCATAAGAAACATACCATTCGTGGAGGAAGGGCAAGATCAGCAGCTCTACCCTTTTTAGTACGCCTCAAGAGTACACTTTTCAATATTTTGTGCTTCAACAAAATCATGGAGTTTCTACCGATCCCGTAATTTCCTTGAGCTTGTATTGGTGTGGCAATAAACTTTATGCAATTTACATAAAGGTAGCATGAAAACATTTTAGTACACCTCACATAGATTACGAAGTCGCAATGCAAGAAATATGATTTGTACAACTCACTTTATTCCACCAGCAAAAGTGCCTCACAGATTTGTGAGGGCAATTTGGACATGCAGTATTGGAACTGTAAAGTTACAAAAGAGAAGCTTTTCAACATTGATATCAAGAACAGTCCACAAAAAAGATATGAAATAGAAATTCCATACATAACATTACATGAAGCACGAAACATACTGTTCCTTCTTAATTTAAGACTTGAACATCATACGTTAGCTAGCTGATTTGACAGCTAGGCATTCTCAATTATTCATATAAACATGTAGAAACTGAGTAACAAAATAGAAACCAAAAACACGAGATACAACAGCCAGCTATGTCTTCTGAGTTGACTCAATCTTCTGCAGAGGAAAGCTTAAAAGGAAGTTTCTTTTATCCGGAGTTCTTGACACAAAGATCCATAAAGCATAACACAAGATCACTTTCAGAACTTGTGCAATGGTGCCTGCATCAACGCAGTATTCTACAACCCTTCCTAAATTCTGCGGGATGTAACTACCAAAAACTTTAAATGGATGCACATGACTTTTAATCCAATGAAAAGCAAAGATAAAACACCCCCTCTCTCCAACCTGTGTCATCAATTCGTACAACAAGGGTGCAAATGAACTTAATCTGAAAATGCAAACCTTTACAAGACCTCAAATTTAAATATATATATATATATATATATATATATATATATATATATATATATATATATATATATATTATGAAAATAAATAAATATCCATTTTAGTAAATTTTACAAGTGATTATATGCATATTAATATAGTTCACATATTTTGTACAATTTTTTTAACATTTTTCATACAAAATTTTAATTGAATGTTCAACTGACATGTCAATAATTATATTTGCAAACATGATAGACACAAATAACCTTGGCCCACTGACTGGAATTCCGCATAGGTAGTTAATGGTCCGAGGCATGGTTATCAAAGAGAGAAGTCGAGGCAAGGCGACAACCGGGAGCTTAAGAGCAAGTCGTTAACAATGTAAATTTTATACAAATAAAATTATATATATTTAATATTTATATAGATACTGATATATTTATTTTTCTAATGATTTACCATATTCATAATACAGGTTGTATCAAGTCACAACAAGAAGTGAACAAGATCAAGTCAAAATAAATAATTTTACTATAGTTGTAAATTTTTTGAACGTGTACCAACTACAAATTATATAAATGGTGATACATTTGTAATATTTAATTTAATTCAATATAAATCTTAAATTTATGTTTAGTTTCTTAAGTTTTAATATTGTATATATAGAATACCATAAATTTTTAGCAATCATTGTTAAGATAAAGAAATAAACAAACATATAGTCATAGCATTAGACAACCATCCATAAAGACATGTTCATTGTGACATTGCCACAAACAAACGTAATATATAAATAAAAACAAAGTCATAAAAACTCAATATTCATCAACTCAAAAGTCTTATTTTTCAGAACGAAAGGATCACTCAAGCTATCAAGCATAATCATCAAGGGTTAAATCATCGTCATCTCCCCCAGCCCCAGCAGTGATATCATCACTTGAAACAATAGTTACTCTTCAGCCATAATCATCATCCACAGTCTCGTCATTATTAGGAAGGTTTTCCTCCTCATCTCCAGCATCAGAATCAAAGTCATCCACAGCTCTTATCCTCGGTTCTCTCGAAATTGAAACATCACCACCGTGAGTAGACATGACCTAATTGCGACCCTCGGCCGCATCGGATGCACCAACAACTCTATCAACATCCATCCATGTAAGATAATCTCCATAATGAACTACATCTTGCTCGGGCACTATCCATTAATTACCCCAATCGAAATCATCTATGGTTAATGGATTTTCTTCCAAGTTCGCACCTCTTTTGGAACCTTGAAATAATTCAGCGATTGTATTGCACATACACCAAATCATTTAACCGTTGATGCTCCAACCTATTTCTCTTTTTCGTATGAATCTGAAATTTTTGTTTAAAAAAATATTAAACAAAAGAATATATAAAATATTTAAAGATATTATTTATGTACTAATTAATATTAAATACAAGATACTTAATTACAAAATACTTACAAACTCAAAAACATTCACAACCGGAATAAGAACAAAGGTTGACGATCCGTTTTGCAAACTTTGCAAGCTCAATAGCACAACCGTCAAAAGCATTCCACCAATTAACTACATTAGATGTAAAAACTTAAAATTAAAATCAAATATAGTCTATATTATAAAACTTAAAAGTAAACTTTATAATTAATTTAATATACTTGCTAGGTTTTTTGACTTTCGTTGCCTAATCGACATGTCTTTAGAAAAGTCATCACAAAAAAATTCATAGACATCGACTTGGTTGCTTATCTTGTCTGTCAAAACTTGGTCGGGAACCATTTTTGAAAGAATATCATTCAAGTTGTAATGTAACATGTAAGATAAATCAGGTTTTTCTTCTTTGATGTCAAAATACTTTCCTGGATTAAGAAAAAAATGTTGCCCCGTGTAACTTTTGCTTCATTTGGCATGTCTATCTTCGCTTGATAATGTCGATCGCTCTCTTGTATAGCCTTTGTTTATTATTAAAGGCATTTTTATCTTCTTTGCAAATTCCATCCCAACAAAAACTTCAGGCATAGTTGGCCGCTCATCTGAATCCACAATCCTCAAGACAACAAGTAATGGTTGTGATGCTCTAACCAAATCTTCAACGACATGCCAAAAACTAGCTAGTAGAAATAACTGTATCATACACTTTCTTCCCCGCCACTGTAGTTGACAACCTAGAATGTGTCCTATCATCACTGATGGATAAATGTCTCAAAGCATCCTTGTACTTGCACAAGCTTTGAAAGGTCAGAAAAGATATAGCAAATCGGGTGACAAGGTCCCACCCATCTGTTTTGCTCCTCATAGCATCAACAAGGCGACTGTGTCTAAATGAATGTTGTTATTTTTCTTGTCCTCCCCGATTGTACACTTAAACTGCTTCAAATTTCCTATGTCCTCAAGAATAAGATCTAGCCAATGGGCTACACATGGTGTCTAAAACAAAATAGGCCTACTCTCCAATAAAATATGATCAGATGCCTTGCACAACAAACTCGGCCCCAATCTCTTTGATCTTCCCACCAAGTAACACTGTCAACATTCTTACATCATGTGATTGACTAGGAGCATCAAATGATCCCATAAAGTAAGTACATGCAAGACTATTAACAAGAAAAATTTTCAAGTGTCTGACTTTTTTGTATGTTCATCCGTCTAACATAAAGAGTGCAATCGTGAAGTTTTGTGTTTCTCTTTCAGTTCCTCTGTTTTAGTCTTTGGCTTCCCTAAAAGGGGCACCCTCAACTCGTTACACGAAGGAGGCTTCAAACCTGGCCCATATTACCAGATAGCCTCTATCATCACCAAAACTTCTTGAATCACTTGCATTAAAAGGGATGTCAATTTCATAAAACCAATTAGCAATGTGCGTATGAACTTTCTCTTTCTTTTGGTAACGAACCAAAGCTTTGCGATGCCTTACATCCACAACCTCTTGGAGATTTCCTAAGATGAGCTTCAATTGTCTTTGTTTGTGGGTTGTGGCTTAGTGAATTGAAATGCACTCTTCATCATTTTAGCTACAGTCCCCAAACTTGGAACAGTTGAAGAGGAAGCATTGGAAGGATTGGATGCGTTGCTTGGTGTTGGGTCTCAACCTTTTAGGTTTATTTTGATGATAACAATAATTAATAAAAAGGTTAAGTAAATATTAAAATCCTCTCCATAGGATTTATATTATAATTATCTTATTTATTTTGACCAAAAATATTTTCGAATCTTATTGAATTAATATTTTCTTAACTTTAATAATTTAATATCAAGTGTTAAACATGAAATGTTTTACTTATTTGAATGCTTGCATGAGAGCTTGGAAACATGGAAAGTTTGAATTAATTGAGTATGTGCTATCAATTTTAGGGAAGATTAAATTGAGCATGTGCTACTTTATGGAAGTTTGTGTTTGTTTCGAAGACTAATCCGTTCTATCACTTTTCAATCCATCCTAGCCTTTGATTTTGAAATCAAGAAATCCTAGCCTTTAATTTAAAAAGTGTGCTTTCTTTAAAGGCCAATCCATGTAACTACTTTATAATTAATCCTATCGTTTGATTTGAAACCAAAAAATCCTAACCTTTGATTAATAAGTAAGTGTGGTTTCTTTAAGGGTCAATCCATGTGACTACTTTTTGATCAATTCTAGCCTTTGATTTTAAAATCAAGAAATCCTAGTCTTTGATTAAAAAGTAAGTGTGTTTTCTTTAAGGGTCAATCCATGTGACTACTTTTTAATCCATCCTAACTTTTGATTTTGAACTAAAGAAATTCTAGTATTTGATTTTTCAAAAGAGCTTCCAAATTACAAGTATACCCTTGGTTCAAAACTTTCTATAAATAGGAAAGTTTTTCTTCATTTCTAACTTGCCAATTTCCAAGAAAAGAAAAGGTTACGCTCTCCTTGCCTACATATTCTCTCTCTAAAGAAGTTTTATCTCTCACTTCTATTCAAAGTTCCGATCTTTTGCAAAAGAGAAAATTGGTCAAAGTACTTAAGATAAGTTATTGAATTACTTTATTTATATAATCTCATACTTGCTTATAATTATAGATATACAAATATATAAATTATTAAATTATTATACACATTTATATATATATATATATATATATATATATATATATTTCATCTATTCATACCAAACTAAAAGGTCAGTACTTAGGTACCGAGATTTTAAAATATTTCTTAACAAAAAATATTATCCGAATGGTCTTTAAAATCCTAAGCGGTCTCTTA
Organism: Panax ginseng; assembly: GCA_020205605.1. Classification (NCBI taxonomy): domain Eukaryota; kingdom Viridiplantae; phylum Streptophyta; class Magnoliopsida; order Apiales; family Araliaceae; genus Panax; species Panax ginseng. The sequence goes on along the minus strand of CM035137.1, from coordinate 11,062,366 downwards.
TTGGTATAGATAATTTATATAAATATTGTAAAATATTTATAAAAATATCAGTTGTGAAAACTAAATTTAGTCAGTACTTAGATACCGAGAATTGGATATATTTCTTAACAAAGAATATTATCCAAACATTAAGTGACCAAATTTTCACAACGTAGAACAAATATATTATAATATATATTTGAGTGAAACTAATTTATTTGTTATATCAAGTATTATTTAATTGATTAAACTACTATACTTGATAGCTATCATCAAGTATTTTACACAAACTCATTTATTCAAAAAAATACTTGTTGCATAATATAAAAGTTATATAAACTTTTATATCAAAAACTCCAGTGAATTTTATCTGCTTAAAAAGAAGCATATCACTTACTATAAAAGTTATTTAAACTTTTATGTCTGAACTCAAAGATACATAGAAATACATTCTTTATTTATAAAGAAAAAGAAAATCTTCATAAATTTGCATTAATAATATGTTTGCTTACACAGAAGCATATCACATAAATATAAGAGTTAATATAAATATCTAATCTTTAACTATTATCTGCTTATTTGACAAGCATCAAATATAAAAGTTATTTGAACTTTTATATATCTATACTGAATTTTATCTGCTTACCTTAAAAGCATATTTCTATCAAACTTTTGTAAAATAGAAAAATGGTAGAGTTGGTTTATTTTATGTACCTGTGAGAAAGACGAGTAATTCTTTGACTAAGACCATTGTCTTATAGAGGTCAGCTGGGAGTTGGGTCTCTAGTGTACTTGTAAGGTGAGGAAGAGGATATTGCTTCAAGACTAGATCATAAAGTACAACTGAACTAAAAAGAAAGGTGCAACTAAGTTTGAGGAAGGAGCTGGGAGCTTGTTGTCTGAGATAGTTAGTTGTGGATAGTTGTAAGTTAATCTTTAAAATTTGTTTCTCCGCCTATTGAAGGAGTATTTATCAAGAGAGGAACTTCAGACTGGACGTAGCAATATAATTGAGATGTATGTTATGAACAAAACAAATCTCTATACTGTGTGATTGAATTTTTACTATCCTGCATACTAATTTCTGACACTGCAAATTAATTTAATAAACATTCAAAAAGGCCTATGATAAATTTTTAAACGATAATAATCTATTCAACCCTCCTACATTATTATTGGATTTTCACTTAGAATATTCGATGACTGAAGTTTTTCTACTTCGTCACTGTCATCAAATTGAATTGGCTTGTTCCTTATGTTACTCGTTATTTCTTGATGCATCTCGTTTGCAATTTCTGTTGTAGTTCGAGGACACTTAGCCACCTCCCCATACCCACCGGTAAGATGTTTAAATTTTTTAATTTCTCCATAAACCTTTTTTCCACAGAGTATGCATTGAACAAGATTTTTATCACTCAATTCCGACCAAAATCCATATTTCCACTCCAAAGATTAGCCTTTCTTTTAGATCCTTACTTGGATCATAATCCTCCGCTCCCGAACTTTCCACTATTTAACCATCTACAAAATACAATTACACAAACAAACAAGACATTGTAATTTGTAATAATAAAACAAGTAAATATATATGGCATTGAAAAAGGAAAACATTGCATTTACCTGTACAATATTTTTTATTAAGATGTTACATGCTGCAAATTTTTTTATTCAGATGTTACATGCTGCAATTTTTTTTTAGTTTTTACTTATTACATGAAGGCTTAAGCACATTACATTAGGCAAGCTATTTACAATTTTACATTAAGCACTAGGCAGGCATCATGCTATTACATTATACACTACTATAATTTATACACCAATTAAGTTATCAAGTATACACTATTATAATTTATACATACGTAGTTTAGGAAGTACTTTAAATGCACGATATCCATCATATTTAAGTCTACCACCGGGGTAATTTTTTTCTTTTCCTGGCTTCCTGCTCTTTTGGGGATAAGAGATAAAAAGGGCAGAATTATGTACTATATATCTAATATAGCACTATAGGCAGCACACACAAGCAACAAAGTTATAAATTATGTACTATATATAATATAGCAGTACAGCACAAGCAATCAAGCACACAAGCAATAGAGTTAAAAACAAAACTGAAGAAGCAAACAATGAAGAACTGAAGTAGCAGAGGTCAAGTCGCCACTGCCGCTGGATGAGAAGAAGACGACAATACGAGGATGAGAAGAAAAGGAGAAGCATAGGATGAGAAGAAAAGAAAAATACCTAAAGCCGCCGCCGCCAGAGTTAGTAGAGGTCGTCGGAGTAGCCGAAGTTGGTACGTATCTCCCTCACCCTCTCTCTGTTTGGGAATGTTTAGGGCTCGGCTTGATCTTATCGATAGATCTATCTAAAGCTGCAATTTTTTTTTCTAACCCAATTGGACTTTGGGTTGAACCATACCGAAAATCACCAAGTCACCTAGGTGACGACTTAACAACTATGGTCCAAGGACCCATTAACTTTTATCTATTATTACACTACTTAATAACAAACTGATTCGAAAATACACGAGCACGGATTTGAAAAGTTTTGAGTGCGGATTTGAATTGGTCAATTCAAATTCACTCTCGACTCGGTAAACCTCAAATCAAGAGCATGAGTGCACACATAGGTTTACGAATTTGGTGACTAAGTTCCAATTCACAACAAATTCAACAAAAGGAGAATGGATTACAAACATAATAGAAACCTAGCGAGAAAATAAAAAGTTCAAGCTTGAACCATACCTATAATCGAGTGTTCTGCAATCACAATCCTTACAAAAGTAATAAGAGTAAGGAGCAATCTGGAGGAAGCGAACCTGTGGCGGAGGATACAGAAAATAATTTATATATATACACAAAGTGATAGTAGAAACTGCATATTAGTATCATGCAGAAAACTTACAAGCGAGTAAAGTTCTCCAACACGATTCTGAAGGGGAGTGCCACTTAAGGCCCATTTGTAGGAAGATTGCAAGGCAAGAACAGCTTTTGCAGTGTTACAGCGTCTATCTTTTATATAGTGAGCCTATAATAGAACATAACAATAATGTAATGAAAGAATTAACTAGCAAGTTCAAGTAGAACTCTTTATAAGATATGGGAGGGAGTATGTATTTCATTACAAACTTTGGCATAGTCCATTATTTATAAAAAATCAAGCATTAAACAGAGTTATTTTTATCCAGATAACTCATGTCTCACCTGTCCAAATTGGAGTTGCTAATAAAGATTAACATTAATCTTGCTCATGCACAAACCGATTGAGTTATATAGCTCATGGTGAGCATCATCAAATAAAAGTTTAAAAGTCATGATATCTGGTAATCTCATAACAAATTAGTCAGATTTAACCCCTGTAGCACTTATTGACAAGCTTTTAAGGTGGATAATGGGTTCACACAACATGCATTACAGCAGATTTTCCAAATGCATATAACAATTACCATACATTTATTGGCCATAAACACACACATTTATTACTGGTTTTTACTGGTCATAGATTATCAACAATATTCTAAGACAATCTAATAAGGAGCTTGAAGTTTGTTACACTTGAAGACAGATTCCATAAGCTACTCAATTACATTGAAATCGTGTCACCAAAATAGGTAATCCAAACCTTTTCATGAGCAGGTTCATAATCTTCTTTTTTTTATATAGGTAAATTTGGTTCCAGGTTCATAATCATAACCCTTCGGATGTAGGTTTTCAGTTTTCAATTCCATTTCCAAGGCTGCTATATAATTAAAAGGCATTTTATTGTCTACTGTTCGAAAAATATCAACAAAATCAATGATCATGGACTTTTTTTTTATAATTCCTCAAAAACAATTTGGTAAAATGTATGTTACATGAGCATTATAATAAAAATGTATCTGACAGCTGAAATCTAGATCAACAAATGACTGAAAGTAGCTCAATATTTCATTCCTCAAAACTTATTTCCCGGGGTTGGGGGCAGGGGCAGGGGCAGGGGCAGGGGCAGGGGCAGGGGCAGGGGCAGGGGCAGGGGCAGGGGCAGGGGCAGGGGGGGGGGGGGGCGGGCGGGGGGGGGAGGGCAGGGGCCAGGTGGGGAAAGCGTTAATGAGAAAGGAAATCCAATAACTGATCCATAAAAAATGCCAGTGAAAGAAGCCAAGTACAAAAGATTATGTAATAGTATATTTCATCAAAAACTTACCTCATCCAATATGATGCGGTTCCATTTCACAGAGTGCAAAGAAGATTTTCTTGTACACAATCCATTTTCAACACCTACCAAACCCTCAGTAGAAGAACCAGCTCCGAAATCCTTCTCCTTATTGTAATGCTTCCCTTTTTTCTTGGTAGCTTCCCTCTTTTTATCATCCACTGACTCACTGGATTTGCCTTGTTCAGATATTTCCTGCTTTGACATGTTTTGTCCAACATTCTTCCCTTTCCTCCTCTGTTTCGATTGCTTAGAAGTTCTAATAGCACCAGGCCCACAAAAATATTTCAAGTGAATAGCCATCTTATGTTCATAATATAACTTTCCACACCACTGGCATTTCTGTTTAGGTGGCATCACATTTTTCCTGTATTCGGACTCGACAATAGAGTACGTAGTTATGATAAAATCATATTCTGAAAATTCGTGCAGTGTCTTTCCCCTGTTTGCTCCATGATATACCAGCACCTTGTTGCTACCTTTTGAGGTAAACCGATCAATCTCATTTACCCATTGGATCACAGCAACCAAGGGACATATTACAAGGGTAGCTTTAATTTCTGGCAACCCTGTGGATGAACTGGGTGAGGCTAAAACTCCATTGGATTCACCAATTGCTCGGTTAAATTCCCTTTTAGCGAGTACAAGTGCGATAGCTTGAACAGTCTTCCCCATTCCCATCTCATCTGCAAGAATACCTCCTCTTGTGGCAGATTCTTCTTGCTTCAATGCCCAAGCTAACCATTCCTTCTGATACCTCAGCAGAGGCATAATCAAATCAGACGGTGCTTCAGCAGTTTCAGCTACCACATCATTCTGGTTATCTAAATCTGTATCTATCGTCATATTTGCCGCAACCCATCTGTCATGCTCTTCTTCCCATATTTCCCACAACAATATAGGCTTATCATAACCCTTCCTCTTCCTCTTCTTTCTAATATTCACTTCTACATGATAATCAATAGCAAGTTCAGGAGCTTCAAGAACATCCTGATTGCTTTTACCCTCCATATTCTCTTGTACTACTTCCTCTTTCAATACTTCTCCCTTGCGACCCTTTTGCCCCCTTTTCTTCTTCACATCCACTTTTCTATTTTTTGGAGCCTCGTCTTCAAGATCAGAATCACAAACATAGCCTTCCCCGCCGCTAAACACAAATGCAGTTTCTGGTTCATGATTTAAGTCCATACCCCTCTCCTCAATCATACTAAAAGAACCTTCACCTACATTTGTGTACAATCCAATATAGTTAGATGCTACATAAACCAATAGTTCATTTCAAACTAAGTGGTTCACCTTCACAGATTCACAATGATACAGCACTTTATCACACTTATAAGGCAAAATATATTGCTAAGTAAATAAGGGAGGTGCGGAATTGGGCAAGTGCTCAGTCGGTCATTAAAAAAATGCCGTAGTTTTTATTAATGAAATGGTGAAACGACAAAAGTGCTTCAGTAAATAGTTGTTCCACCTCCCTGAATACCTATTACTAAAACCACAAAATTCTGTAAGAAGAGTACTTACTATAAGGAGAGAGAAAAATATATACCTTCATTATTAACGCCATCATAATCAGAATCTGAAGAATCCATATAATCATCATCTACGTCTGAGCTTTCCATATATTGGATATTATCACCTGCTTTGAAATTGTAGATAAAAATACTTAAAAAATTGAAAACCAAAAAAAAACTTACATTTTGTTTCGGATATAGAGAACATTATACTACCTCTTATCCTAATTAATTTTTCCTAAAATTCAAATTGTGATGTGAACATTGTACAATTTTGTACTTAGTAATGAAAAATTAATGAGGAAAAAAATCAAAGGGGTTCTTTTTGTGGGGGCGGAGAGAGTATAATAATTTAAAGCTTTTGCATCTTCACTGAGTTTAGTTCAACGGATGTTTTTTTGGTTTTGCCTTTCTTTTGTGCGAGTAAATTGCCGATTTATTAAAAATATCCAAATTAACAATGGTCTATTTTCTTTCTCTATTTACACATTTTGTCGGTCAAAAACAGATTAGGAAAAAAAATGCAACCATCTATGAAATAACTAATCGGGGATAATGTAAAGGAGCGTCGGGGGAGAGAATAGTTGTTACCTTTTAACAAAGGCCCAGGATCACGAGAACGGAGATTCATCGATTCGAACCTTACTGAAAGAGTAAAAGATGAAAGAAATTAGGGTTCTCTAATAAGATTTTGAAGGGACTAAAAAAGGGCAAGAATCGTGTCTTTATTTTCTACAGAGAGAGAGAAAGCGAGAGAGACGGCGGGAAAAGGACTGGAATTACTAAACTGAAGTGTTGGTGAGTACGAGTGGCATAATAAAATACTCCCACCGTCGCAAAATATAAGATTAACACTCCCACTGCCCACCATCCCGCAAAATAAGAGTTGTTAATTTTTTTATTACACAAAAAAAAGTAACATAATAATAATGACCATATAAAATAATAATAATTTTATAAAATAATTATAATTTTATTTATGCGCGATAAAAATATATACTTAATGTTCACAAATTTTACAAATGAAGTTTTTTATTTGTAAAATCGAAGGAGTATTAATTTTAAAGTTAATCTTAAATATTTTAAACTAAATTCTAAACCGGTATTCCATTTGATTTCTTTTTAAAATATAATTATGTAAATTATAGACTATCTGAAAATAAATAATAATTACAATTTTTATTATTTTAAAAATAAATGAATCACATTAAAATTGAATTTAAGAATATTTGGGATTGACTTTGAAAAGTCAAGTTTAATCTATATATATATATTAATTATTTATATATTATATATATATATATTACGTATTAATCAATCATTTTTCTTAATTGTAAATTTAATTATTTTTCCATTCTAAACTTAAACTTTTCCTAATTTTAAGTTGAATTTTTTTTACCGATTATTAAATAAATACTTCTTCATTTTTTATTTGAAGTTGATTGGTCGTTCTAAGTTAAAAATGGTTTTGTACGCGAATAGTAGTTTTGTAGTCTGTGTATATCTAATTAATTAAGCACATGCAGTTTGAGGATTAGGATTGGCAAAGATCGATCTTCCACTCACACTAGCAGCTGGAGTTAAATTCTCACCCTTTTTTCCATATATATAATATAATAGTATTTCTCTATTTAGCTACGTCTCTAATTATTTGACGTTGTAGAGGTGAACACAAAAATTAAGATAATAATTAGAAAACATTAAATATAATACTCAATTGTCTATAATATACTATCCTTAAACTTTTTGTTGGAATAAGGAGAGTTTTATTGATATAAGGAGAGAGAAATAGTTTAATGAGGGGTAATTTTAGAAAAATTATCATTAATTCTTTTAGATTTGAACAAATGTCAAATAATTAAAAACAAATAAAAAATTCTAAAACGTCAAATAATTAGAGACGGATGGAGTAGTATTTTTCATGAATTTATAACTATCATACACTTGAAATTGTCAATAATTATGCATGTGTACATCTTCATGGTTCAACATAATATATATTAATGTATGCTTTCGATTTTAAAGTAGATACTGTGCAATTTTTATATTTGAATTCATACATACCGTACAGCAGATTACTATATGATCCATTCCAAAATTAATTAGGATATATGCAACTTAATTACTACTACTATTACTATTATATAACTTAGGTTGTGTTTGATAAAATTAAATGTTAAGATTTAAAGAATTAAGATGTCTCAATAATATAGAGCGTCTGTTTAAAATTGTATTTGAATGAAAAAATATTATTTGATAACTAAATTTTTTAAAATATCTTAATAACTATATATTACCATTTTAACCTTCAAAACTATTTAAGCAAAACTTGTTAAAATTCACTCCTTAATTTTCTTTTAATTTTAATTTTACGTCAATTAAATTATCTTCAATCTCAATTCCATTAAATCAAAAAGAATCACCACTTTCCCTCTTTTCAGGAAAGCTACATACATGTACAGATACAAGAAGTAGTAATGAGTTTCTTGGAAAGTGAGATGGTGCGAGACATCATCGATTCGTCCTTCAATCTCCTCCTTCAGGTTTTATTCAGTAACCTCTATTTGTTTCAATGGTCTCTCTCTTCCTGTAATTTTGGGATGTATGAAAAAAGGGTTAACTTTTGTCTTCAATCAGATATGGGTTCAATATTTTTTGCAGGAGATGGTGTGAAGAGTGGGTTGAACCTCACCGGAGATGGTAAATTTGTACTGGCAGATGAAAGAAATCGGCGATGGCGATGGCGATGACGGGAGTGTATATTGTGTATTTTATTAGAGGGATATAAGAGAAATTTTGTAATATTGAATAGGTTAATTTTGTCCCAAAAAAATATAAACTCATTCAGACTTGCCTCTAAATGGTATAGATTTCATTTCATATCTTACCAATTAAGAGGTATTAAGAGGCAAAAAAAATTTTATCAAACAAGTTTTGCCTCTGACATCAGAAGCATACCCATTAAGAACTATTCAGATGTAAACAAACACACCCTTATATACCTTCCCTCTTTGAGTTGTTAACAGTAAAATTCGTGAATATACTAGTACTACATTTGAAGTTAATCCCAAGGAATTGGTCGGGATGGACGGACGTCAATGAACTTTGATCCCTTCCTTAGTTTTTTGAGTTCCAACATCGAGACCAGATTTTCTAAATTAATGAACCATATTGATGTGGGGTGCTCCCTTAACTCTGAGATTTGGCCGGCCATCTCCCCCTTAAACTCCATTGTCCACATATATTTCAGCCATATACACGCGCACAAAAACAAATATATCAAGGCCCTAGCTGGGGGAACTAACTCAACTGAACGACATTATATTTGCCTCCTTTGGCAAAGAGACGAAGATAATTAATAAAAATAAGAAACGAGATTAATTAATTAGATGTCTCTGTAGATTTTAATTCACATGCAAGGTAAGGTATATATGTACCCCATTACAATAACTTTTACTTCCATTTTATCTCAAAAACAAATCACTTTTATTGTAGAATTAAGAATTACTACAAACTTTCAGTAATATATACATTGGGAACGCCAAACCACCTCCAAGACCGCCTCCACCACCTAAGCCAGACCAAGTCCTCCACTGCCTCCCAGTCCACCACCACCACCACCTAACCCTCCTCCACGTACGGCCACCACCAAAGCGGCAAAGCGGCTAGAGCCGCACCCTCCACCATATCGGCAATTATCTTTACCCCATCTAGTTTTATATATCAAGCTTGTAATCTCCAAGTTAAGAGTCGTGTTAACGCCAGGATCTTTCTCCACGTCCCAATCACGAAAGACGTCCTGATCCTGCCCAGTAAACACGACAAACACCACAAACTTGACGGTCGGACCGCCGGGGGATAGCTCAGGCGTGAGACTAAATATGTCTGTTCACAAGGTTAACTCAAGAGGATGATAAAATCTAGTGTAATGAGAGAGATTAATATTATCAGTTGTGTGAATGTGTATATATCAAAAACGTACCTCCTTGTGAAGACTTACTCGCCAAGAAATAATATCATTGCCTGGATTACTGTGCCACCCACTACCATCTGACATATCCCCCTGATCTGATGGGTTCTGCCGACTGCATGGAGCTTATCCACTACTTTTGGCCACTGTTCACACCGCCGGCCGGCTATAATCCCATCCACATTAATGCATGACAGATATCTTGGTCAACTGTCATACTATATCATCATTACAAGTCAAAGTAATAGATATTAAGTGACCCAATAGGTTAATCCAACGAACCCAGGCCGGTCTATAGGATTAAATAAAGTTAACACAATGACTAGCCCAACGAGCCCATGACTTAAATATAAAAGCCCAACGGATTAAATTAATAAGTGAGCCCAATTTAGCTTTTACTTAAATAGGAGAAATATCATGACCCAACATTACCCCCTAGTTTTTTGTTAAACAGGATGTTTAATGGAAAACTATAAAGCGGTCCATGATATCGTAATTTATTAAAGCTCCAAAAACAGAAATAATTGAGACATACCCACTTTAAAGGCAAAAATGGGACATGAAATGGCTGAACGCCTAGAGTAATAGGCCCAATCAATAAAGGATTGAAATTGAATAGGATGGACCAATAATTAGAAACCCAACTGTGAGGCCCAATCTGATAAGATATCCAAAGGTCGTCCCAAACACGCCCCATTCGAATTCTCATCATTACTGACATTTAATGCACCAGCCTCGTTCCTCGGTAATCACAAGATAAAAGGTAAGCTTTACTGGATTTCGACGGTTTACTGCTAATTTGAAATTGAACTTTGAGCTTTTTCTCCTTCTCAAAATCTCTCTAGCTTTGAAACTTCAACAATGGTGAATCCAAACCAGACTTCTCAGTTTCCTCCCACTCAAACCCTAACCAAGAGGGTTCGAGTTCAAACCCACCATCTCCTACCGATTTCTTCAAGGATGGGAAAAATTTCCTCACGCCAACATCAGATCCACCATTCACAGAATCCGAAATACGCGCCTCAGATTCGATGCAGATTTCGCATAACCACATATAGGGCTCTCCTGCCCGGAGGAGCAAATGTACCAAAATGACACTGCAATTTGGGTTGCCATGCCCGCCACTTTTACGGAAAAGGGATTCGCTTACCCTTCACGCCGCCGTCGTCACCCTCCTCCTAGGGTTCATAGGAGTGGGCTTTGCTCATTTGGTGCCCAACTCCTACATCCACATCTTGGCATTCATCATTGCCTTACGCCACGAAGCTAGGGGTTACTCCTCCGTTGACCTTTTTTTCACCCTTTTCTCGTGGGTAGATCCCGAGAAGCGAGGGTTTAAGATCTCGAGCAAACAATCTCGCTACCAAACTCTAAATTCGAGAAGAGGTCCTTGATGAGCACCCCTTCGAGCAACAAAGGCTGGCACGATAAATGGTTCTTCATCACTGGACCAGAGATCTCTTCTCTTCCAGATTGGACCATCCTAGACCGGATCTCTGCTGACTTTGGTGACATTCCCGAAGAGCGTGTGAAAGAAATAGGAGACTTTCTGAAGAAGATCCCTCCACAAGAATGGAGTTTTACCCTGCTAACCAAACAAGCTTGGCTGTATGATCATAAATGTAAATCTCGAATAACTCTGCAATATAATTTTTGAGGTATTTATGTGGCAAGGATTTTAATATGTGGTTATTTGCAGTGTCTCTGATCAAACCAACTTCTTCAGAAGTGAAAGATTTGGGAGACTTTCTGGCCGGGAGGACTACGGAGGCGAGTGAAGAGCTTCCTACTAAAGAGTCTTCCCGAACCGACCCCCCAGCCTCCGATCCGCCAACCACTCCCCTTCGGAATGATGAGCCTGAAGCCGATGAGCCTCTCATTCCCGAAGAAACCCTTAGACCTCGCCGAAGGAAGAAAGCTGCCAAAAAAGCCAGAACCATCCCTCGCGGGATAAATCCTGAAAGCGACGAGGAGATTCTTCCCGAAGCAATTCCCCAATCAACTCCTCCAACTGACCCCGTTACCACACCTTCTGAACCAGCCCCAATTAAGAGGAGTCTACTTGACATACCTCTACACGATCGGGATAAAGTCCTTCATGCTAAAAAATTAAGATCAAAAATAATACCACTCACCGCTGAAGAACTCCGTGCTCCTCCATCTTCAACAGTAAACCCCCCAATAGTGCCAACAGAAACCCAAACACCTGATTCTGAGCTGGTCGAATCTGACCCCACACTATCCCGAAAAAGAAAACAACCCTTAGACAGCCAGCCAGGTTCAACCTCTGCCCCTTCTTCAACTCCCGAGCCTACACCTGCCCGATCTCCTTCCCCAGAGGCAATACATGCGGATCCCTCGCCAATTCGCAACTAGCCTATGCCTTCTCCTCCACGACAAACGACTACCGAATTTCAGCATGATGTCATGGCCTCTCCAACAATGTGGCCTCGATTTAATGCCAACTTCCTCTTTCAACTGTTCGAGGCCTTCGTTCGTGAGACCGATGATCATCGATTCGGAAACAGTACGAATGGGGATTTGCTTAGCGAAGGCATGAGCTACTTGGAGAAGGTAAATGATTCTCTACTTCCTTTCCATACTTATCTTCGTACTCATATATCTGAAACTGATCAAATAATACTGAACATGCACAGGCAAATGTTGTATTCGGGCGTCTGCGTCCAAGATCTCTCGATGCTGAATCTGAAGATGAGGCGTTGAGGAAGGAGAACTCCATCCTGAAGTCTGCCTTGGCTCGGGAAAGGACCCAACGTGAAGGCATCCTTCATACAAATGAAGGATTTCAGAAAGAGTTGGCCCAAGCCAAGGGAGATGTGAAGACCTCCAAGGAAGAACTGAAGTCGACTAAAGCACAGTACGAGGAGATCGTCAAAATGAATGTCGACTTGGTTCAGAGGAGTGAAATAAGGATGGATAAGATTAAGGAGCTAAAGGCTGATTCTAAGCTCTTAACTAAGGCGATTCATGTTCGGAGCGGGAAGAAACTCGTCGATGATATATGGCTGAAAGATCTCAAACAAGAAACCGAGAACTCAAGGCTCTTGGGACCTTTGGCCTCCTTTGGTGATCTTTCTTCGCAGAAAGAGAAATGTGAAAAGACTGGAACTGGATGAAATTAATGGAGAAATAATGAGGATTCATACGGAAGATACGAGCTCTGCTTCCGCCAAGTCGTGGCAAGGAGAAGTCGATCAAAGCCAACTTAGATCCATACTTGCTCGATTTCTTCAGATGATTTAGGTCTTTGCTCAAGCAACAACTTTTGTTTCTCTTGGTTTTATTTAAAAATACTTGTAAAATTTTTACATTATTTTCCTTTTTGTAAATAAATTAAGTATTAATGAAAAGTGATCTTCTTCCTTATGACTTCAAAGTGTATTTTTACTTCCCGCCAATACTTCAATATGAATTTATAGGGACAAATGTACAAAAACCCCTTGAGGTTTAACTCAAATTGTTACTTAACAATTAAGCATGTCATATAATAAGATAAAGTGAAATTAAAGAACGAGGCATTAGAACTCAACACTTAGAAAAAATTCGGGTAATAAAGTAAATAGATACTCATTCGGGCCATCAAGTGTGAGAGACAGATCTACTTTATCGTGAGTTTGTTTACCCCAAAAGGGCTAATAACACCGAAAGATAACATTACTTTACCACGAAGGGCTCGACGAAGTTTAAGTGTACCACCATTGCCTACCACGAAGGGCCCCGACAACGTCTTGAAGATGACACTTGCCTACCACGAAGGGCGACAAGGTCTAAGTGACGACAATTGCCTATCCCGAAGGGCCTGACAATGCCAAATAGTTGCGACAATTGCCTACCCTGAAGGGCCTGATAATGCAAAATAGTGGCGACAATTGCCTACCCCGAAGGGCCTGATAATGCTAAATAGTGGCGACAATTGCCTACCCCGAAGGGCCTGACAATGCCAAATAGTGGCGATAATTACCTACCCCGAAGGGCTTGACAATGCCAAATAGTGACCACCTGCCGAAGAGGCTACCATCGAATGGTCAGCAAGTCCTCTCGAACCTCCTAACACCAACGAACTGAGCAGCAACAGAGATAAAATTTGTTTGAGAGAAAAGAGGAACTTTTATTGATGATGATGTAAATATTTACAGACTTCCGATGTACTGACATTGAATCTACTGAAAGTACTTTCTAAGCCTGTCAACATGCCAAGTATTTTTGATTACTGAGCCATCTAATGCCTTTAACCGATAAGTCCCCGGCTTCGGAACTTCAGTGATTTCATATGGTCCTTCCCAATTTGGCATCAACTTTCCCAGATTCTGAGGCGTAGATGCTTCAACTTCTCTGAGGACAAAATCGCCTACTTCAAATCTGCGAAGCTTTACCCCCTTATTATAATGCTTAGCCACTCTTCGCTGATAGGCTGCCAATTTGATTAAGGCTATCTCTCTGACTTCTTCCAACAAATCAAGATTGGCCTTCAGCCCTTCTTCATTGTAGATCTCCCGGAAATGACTAACTCGAAGACTTGGAGATCCAATTTCAACTGGGACTAAAGCATCAGTACCATATGCCAATCTGAAAGGTGAATCCCCTGTTGTAGTCCTTGGAGTAGTTCGATAAGCCCATAGCACACTTAGCAGCTCTTCTGGCCATCTGCCTTTAGCTTCGTCCAACCTACACTTGATCCCATTCAAAGCATGCTCGTTGGTTACTTCAACTCGTCTGTTTGACCGAGGATGAGCTCATGAAGTCTTTTCGTCTTTGGATCCCGATTCTCAAAAAATGCTTCAAACTTCGATCCCACAAACTGACGTCCATTATCCGATACTACCACCTTAGGAATTCCAAAACGGAATACTACTGACTCCTTCAAAAATTTTAAACACTCATGTTCCGTTATTGACCTAAGTGGCTTTGCTTCTACCAATTTTGTGACGCCCCCAAAATAGGTCCATTCCACCCAACCCATTCTGAGTCGCCAAATACATGGTACAAAAATAACTACAACTTCAATAATACAAATGTCGTGTGAAATACGACAATACATACTGTGAGTTTAAATACAGATATTGCCGTCTAGACAATATCCACACGCAAATAAATCCCCATCATCATTATTGATACATTATTTTACAAAAATGGTGAGGACTACTAAACAACTCTCTCTAGAACCTTCATTCCATACCCCGACTCGATCCTCGCTTATGTCTACCGCTCCCGAGAAGAAAATGGAACAACAAGGAAAAAGGTGAGCTCAACTAGCCCAGTAAAGAATATTATGACTAAGATAATATACAACAAATTATCGTTAGTCTTCAACAGAGAAAAATCTAATAGAATACAATAGACAACAAGTTTTAGATCAACAAATGCAGCGAAAACAACAACCCATTAGAAGAGTCACGTAGAGAAAGAATTCTACTGTCTTCTAAGATTTAAAAGTCCATCATCAATATTTCATCCCTGTAACAACAATCAATATTCATCTTTGCACTACAGGCCAAAGATATTCATTTATATCACCAGTTGGTCATGTTCATCTCAACACCTGTTCATCTTTCCACTACGGGCCAAAGAGATTCATCAGTTTAATCATTCATCTTTGCACTACAGGCCAAAGATATTCATCAAGTATCACCATTAAGGACCGAGGATGATGAAAAACATTTTTAAGAACGAATCCAGTGAGATAGAAGGACAAATATTAGGGATTCGTACAACGGTTTATCCAAGATCAATAATAGTTCATAATAAAGCGATTTTGAAGCGAACTCAAAATAACGATCAAAACATGGATCCAATCAAAGATAGTAGTAAGAAATAGACATCTTGGACAAAAAAGAAAAATTTTTACTTTTCGATTGAATAAGGCAGTATTTGTGAATAAGTGTCGTATACGTGAATAGTGCCGTGATACGTGAATAAGAAACCCGACACAAAAAGATAGAAATTTCACAAAAAACATCTTCACGCTTCGTGAATAGTAACTCGTGAATAAGAAGGCTCATGAATAAGAACTCGTGAATAAGAACTCATGAATAAGTAACTCGTGAATAAGAACTCATGAATAAGTAACCCCGACATGAAAAAGTTTCAAATTTGATAAAAAGTTCAACAAAGATTTTGGCATAATGATATTGAAGAAAATAATAACATTTGCGAAAGAAATAACATCCCTTACCTCAAAATAACCGTATTTGATTGAATTTGGTAGATATCAACGATGTAAACCCGCACCAGATAAAGAACACTCAAAGTATACTCACAAGAATATTTCGATAATATAGAGAGAGAAAGAGAGAAAATTTAGTTTTCGGTGTGATTTTCAATTCTAACTTAGTCCTCTATTTATAGGAAAATGTTAACGCCAAAAAGGAGACTAAATTAATAAAATATATTATTATTTATTCCAAATTCCTACCCACATATTTTGAAAACTCTAGCATGCCTTCTTTGGTCAAAACATCAGCCACCCATGTGCCAACAACCACAAAAACGTTTTTCTTATATAAAATAATTAAAACTTCCAAAATCAATTATTTTTGAACTCAAAACTTCAATAATTCATGATAAATAGCCCTTTTGTCAGAAAATTCGAATCTCGCGACTTTTTATAGGAAATTCAATTCTCTACAACTTTTCAGAAGGAAGTTTTTCCAAATTCCAAACAAAAATTGACCAAAATCCATAAACGAAAGCGATTTTATAAACTATAATCAATTTTTGACAAGAATTGTGTCCACAAACACACACAAAACATATGTTAAACATTTAATGCCACAAAAATACTCTTCCTCCTCATATACTCATATATCCCACATTCATTGTAAAAATATCACCGTTAATATATTATTAAAATAATATATTTAAATAAATTATTTTATCGAAAAAGATAAAATATTAATTTTCAATAATTGTCACATTAAAATTTTCTCCATCTATATCCACATAAAATCAATATCATATAAATCAATAATTAATTATTCATAAATAATATTATAGAATCACATTACTAACAACCAGTGCGCTTCAAGATGAGGGGCTTTCCAATAAGAATTTCTCTCACTCTTGGTGGCGCTTGATTAGGTGACCAAACCTCTCCTTAGATGAGAACTTTCTAGACATTGCCAATAATGTTATCTCGATAATATTATTCAAATAATATGAATTATTGATTTGATAATGGAAAATTGTGTAATGACAATTATTGAAACAACGGTGATACCAAATATCAACGCAGCAATTATTGAATCAATATAATATTGAGCAAGAATTCACTGTAACAATTATTGAGTAGTGCCTTCACGTAAGGATCAATAATTCAACAATCTTTGTGTAATACCGTGTCTTCTTTGTGCAACCACGCGTATTCTCGTATTTTAACCACCGGGTATTTCAACAACATAAATAGCAGTAATAACTACGTAGATTATTTTTAAACAACTTATATTTGTCGTTTTCTTTCATCCAATCGTTTTAGTTATGGGCCCTAAAATGGGCTACTGCCGTCGCATAAATATTCCCCGACAGTAAGAATATTCCACGACCAAACGAATATTCCCCGATAACAATGAATATTTTCTAACCACTTGCTTATTTTGTAAAATTTGCGCATTTTACCAATAACTAACCACATTAATCAAATCAACCCTTACTATTTCAAAATAATAAATAAAGGAAATTCCATTTTATTTATAAAAAAAAAAATTCGGGGTCTTACACATTTGGTCATATAGTTTATGACAACTATAATAAAACTGACCTGACCTTTTGCTTTCGGTAGTGGACCCCAGATATCAACCCCAGCATAAAGAAAAAGGGTATAGGAGACAAGATTGAGTATAGCTCTTACGGTGGTGATGTGGTATTGAATGTTGAGTGGCACTTCTCGCACTTTCGACGACTACCGCTTCCTTGAAGATGGTAGGCGAAGAGTACCTTCGACGAAGTACCTTATAAGTTTAATGACTTAGCGACTATATGGTCACCAATAAATGCCTTCACGCACTTCCCAAGAAAGCATATTAAACTTCGGATGGAGTCAAACATTTCAATAATGGAGACGAGAAGGCCCTTGAAAAAGATCCCCATCAATCGTAACAAAGTTAGACTTTGTACTTGATTTTCTTGGCAAGCATCCGATCCGAAGGTAAGACGCCATCTGCCAAATATTCCAGGTATGGAGTCAACCAACAGTTGGTTCGGTCAATGCACATTACCATTTCGTGATGAACACTCAGGATGTTGCAAAATTTCCGTGTACACCGATCCTTCAAAAACATTAACATCCAGTAGTGGCTAGTCTGGGCGAGTGCATCAAAGAATGGAATTGTTATTACGCTCGAATTTCAAACTCGTAGGATTGGAAATATCTGAAGCCGATTCTTTCAATTCTGCTAAATACTTGATCATTCTTGGACCTCGAGCTTCGTATTCCCCAGAGAATTGTTTAACGACTAACTGAGAATCACTGAAGATGACTATTCTATGCACTTCAAGACTCTTCGCTAATCGTAACCCTGCAAGCACTGCCTCATACTCAGCTTCGTTGTTCGTCGCTTTAAACTGAAATCTGATGGCTTGTTGTACCTTGAATCCCTCCGGACTTGTCAAGATAATCTCTGTTCCACTGACGTCCGAAGTAGAAGACCCATCTGCATACAGCGTCCATGAACTCTCCTTCATGAAGAGCGGCAGAATCGCCTTCTGTCAGATCCTCCAGCATCGGCCACGACTTCATCAGCTTTAGAAAACGAACACTCAACCATAAAATCAGCCAAGGCTTGCCCTTTGATGGCGGTTCGGGGATGATACTCAATAAAGAATTGGGACAACTCCATTGTCCATGCAGCTAGTCTCCCCGATACCTCTGGTCTGCCCATAATCTTCTTTAAAGGCTGATCTGTGTACACTATTACCAATCTACCCTGAAAGTATTGCCTAAGCTTTCGACTAGCAGTTATTAAAGCGAAAACAAACTTTTCAATGTTTGGGTACCTTGTTTCAGCATCCCGAAGGACATGGCTTTATAATAAACCTAAAAAGGGTCTTTACTTCCTCGACTTCACGCACCAAAACCACTTCTATTGCCAACGAAAGCTGTTTGCTAGTACAAATATAGAGGCTCTAGCAGAACGAAGCTTCACCAAAAAAGCGCCAAGATAAGTAGGACTTGATGCTTTGAAAGACGTCTTCACACTTCGAAGTCCATTGGAACGTTTTTGCATTCTTCGGCCCTTTCAATGTGTCAAAAAACGGCAAACATCTTTCTGCCGACTTGGACATGAACCTCCGCAAAGCTGCAATCCTTCCAGTCAGACGTTGAACATCTTTAAATGACTGAGGAGTCTTTATGTTCAGGATCGCTTGAATCTTCTCTAGATTGGCTTTAATTCCTCTTCGACTGACAAGGTAACCTGAAATTTGCCAAAGACTCGAATCAAAAAGTGCACTTAGTGGGATTCAGCCTCAAGTTGTGATGACGAATGGTCTGAAAACATTCCTCTAAATCATCTAAATGTTTATGCACCAACATGCTTTTGACAATCATGCCATCCACATACACCTCAATATTCCTGCCCAACTGATATCTGAAAACATGGTTCATCATTCTCTGGTATGTGGCTCCGGCATTGATGAGGCCGAAAGTCATTTTCTTATAGGTATATACCGAATGATGCGTAATGAACGCCGTCTTCGGTATATCCTCTTTACACATGGAGATCTGATGATACCCAGAGAATGCATCCATAAAACTTAATAAAGCATACCCCGAAGTGGCATCAATGAGTTGATCGATGTGGGGAAGCGGATAGAAATCTTTCGGACAGGCCTTGTTCAAATCAGTATGCAGACTCGCCATTTACCATTCTGCTTCTGGACCAGCACCACATTAGCCATCCACTGCGGGTAATCGATCTCAAAGATGAAGTCAGCTGCCAACAGTTTTACAATCTCTTCATCTATGATCCGTTGACTTTCAGTGCAAAATCCTCCTCTTCCGTCACAGATCGGCTTTCGACGTGGTCTACTTCCAATCGATGCTCAAGAATGTCCCCGCCATCTCTTTGATATCCTTAGGTTCCCACGCGAAGATGTCAACATAGCACCTCAGAAGCTCCACGAGGTTCGTCCGTAGAGGTTCCGGCAAGCCCGAACCTATTTTCACCGTTTTATCCACCTTGCCCGGGTGAGCTCTATCTCCTCCGTTTCTTCAGCTGGCATGACCAACGGTTCGGAACTACTCTCAGTGAAGGGTTCGATCTCTATCGTCATGGTTTGCTTCTGCTTCGATACCCCCACTCCCGAAGTAATCACAACATTTCTGTAACACCTTCTAGCCAGATCCAAATCTCCTTTCACCTCCCCAACCCCATGAGCCGTAGGAAATTTGATTTTGAAATGAGGTATTGATGTTACGACTTGTAAAAGCAATTAAAAGAGCCTCCCAAAAAATAGCATTATAAGCGGAATCTACATACATGACATAAAATTTGCAAATAATTTCTACCGTTGAGGGGCCGTTCCGAATATGATTGGTAGCTCAATGGTCTCAAACCACCTTTAATCGGATCATTCTTTGAAACCATAAAGAGGAGCCTCCCGCGCCTATTTCCATCTTCCGCCGTCAGATTCATCCTTTGATAAGCGTGGGCGCATATGATGTCTCTGAAGACCCATTATCTACCATCATCGACTTTATATCCACCGAACCCACATGCGCATCAAGACCAATGATCCCTCGTGTGGTTCGATGACTTCCGAAGGTAATCTTCATCAATAAAGGAGATTACGATGATTCGGATAAGGTCTGTCGATCTTGGGAAGGTACCCGCCAAGCATGGCCGAATCCAAATAACCGGTAACTTCTTTCCAATGAGCTTTGGCAAGTACCCCGATGATGACATCTATCACATGCCTCATGTTGTTGTCCGGAGTGTGCAATGCTTCATTGAATCGGTTGAGTTAAAGAGACAGATCCTCGATCTACTTTGTTGATTAGTTCTGGCGACCACATATCGAACTAAAGCCCTTGTACCTTTCTTTCAATGAAATCTTTTAAAAGCGGCACAATCATTCGTTTCATGACCAAGCTTGATGGTAATCACAATATTTTGCGAGGATTCCTTTTAAGGGCTTAATATTATCTCGAGGTGGCTCGAAGATAGGTTGATTTTGATCCGATCCAAGATAATGTACTTCGCTCTGCGTTGAGTGCCGTGTACGCGTCTATTTACTCTCTCGGGTTGGGCAGACGAACGTCCTCCACCCCGCCTCCAATTGTTGTATCTCTTGACCCGCCATCACGACGGTCTTTATTCCTTCATTCTTTTCTAGTCTCCATCTGGTCTTGTCCGATCTATCTCTTTAAGCCGATCCGAAGAAGGACGTTTGAGGTCGCTTTCATGGCTTCTCCACTCACTTATATAGCCTTTGGCTTTATCAAAGGCTTGGCCGAGACTCTTGGTGGTTAAACATAAGTTTTTTCACCAACTTTTCCGATTTGACCAGATCTAACCCATTCTCAAACAAAGCGATCCCACGACTTGTAGATCGTTCAAATCTGCCACTTGGCCGACTGCTTCCTGGAACCGCTTCACATACTGGCCCAAAGACTCATTAGAGGACTGCCGAACTTGAGCCAATGCACCAGTTGGTTGTCCCCTTCTTCTGTTGCTCCAAAAGCGAGCATGAAATTTACTGCACATGTCTTCCCAAGATGAGATTGAATCCGAGGGTAAGGTCCCCATCCACTATCGGGCATCCTTTCTAAGCGTTGTAACAAAAGTATGGCATTTAGCAGCATCACTAAAGTCATAATAATCCATGAGTCGGTCGAACGCCTGACTATGGTCGTAAGGATCCCCCGATCCATCATAACTCTCGATATGGGGCAACTTCTTAGTGGGATCAGCTTTTTCTTTAAGGATCTCCGCGGAAAAAGGGGATGCTTTCTTTCCCGAAGTGTCTTTAGTTTTCTGTATTTCGGCAAGCTACTTCCGAAGCTCCTTTAATTCTTTAACCAGATACTCCACACCTTCTGGTTGAGATGATGCCTCCTTCTCCGGTGACCCCTTCTTCTTGTGAAAGCGAGACCGGTTTCTTTCAATGTAACCTTCGACTCTAGAAGGGCTTTCTCCGATGACGAGTGTCTACAGGTGTGTGCCTCAAAGAGATTTCTCGGGGAGATGTCTCTCGATATACTTCGCCTCTGAACTCAAGTATTTATGGTAAGAATGGGCAACAACAAAGTGCCTTCTTGGTATGCTCTGGAGGCGATCTCAGATCGACCTCTTCTTTCGCTTCGCCCATGTCCCCTAGAATCGACAGGGTGAAATGTTCTCTTTGATCTCCGAGAGTAGGGCTTCGGGACCTTCTTCTTTCCTAGTTTCGGCCGAAGATTCTCGCATACTGAATGAAAGCGAGTTCGTTCCACTTCGATGCGATGCCCTCGCTTCTTGATTGAACATAATCGAGCTCTTCATCTCTCAACTCCGCCATCCGAGCCATCTGCTCAACTATATCCTGACGTTGCTTCACCAGTACTTCCATGGCTCTATCCGCTTCATCCGCCATCTTAGCTAATCGGGGAGCCTTTGCGTCTGGTCATCTCGATGATCGAGTTCAGGCGAGGGTGCTTCTACCTGCTTCGTTCAGACCATGGCCGGACCCTTCTCCGTCGGGAATACTAGCTTACTGGCTTTACCTACCGCGCCGGTACCGAGAATTTTCGGTGATCGTTTGACGCCGTGTCTTTAGCATTGAACACTTATTGTTGGTCCCAAACGATCTTTCGGCACACTTCATGGTTGATTCACCTTTGACCACCTACCATCCTTCGAATGTAGGTGTTCTACTCTTCCCCATGTAAACTGAATAGAGTAAAACACAATCTGTGATTGAAAAATACTCAGGACACTAGAACAAGCCCTCCTTCTAGCGCCAATGTTAACGCCAGGATCTTTCTCCACGTCCCAATCACGAAAGACGTCCTGATCCCGCGCGACAAAGAACACAAACAAACAAAATAAGCTTCGATTACGGACCACGGGGGATAGCTCGGCGTGAGAGTAAATATGTACATTCACAAGGTTAACTCAAGAGGATGATAAAATCTAGTGTATGAGAGAGAGATTAATATTATCAGTTGTGTGAATGTGTATATATCAAAAACGTACCTCCTTGTGAAGACTTACTCGCCAAGAAATAATATCTTTGCCTGGATTACTGTGCCACCCACTACCATCTAACATATCCCCCTGATCTGATGGGTTCTGCCGACTGCATGGAGCTTATCCACCGCCACATTTTTTCACCTACCGCACGGCTATAATCCCATCCACATTAATGCATGGCAGATATCTTGGTCAACTGTCATACTATATCATCATTACAAGTCAAAGTAATAGATATTAAGTGACCCAATAGGTTAATCCAACGAACCGACCCGGTCCTATAGGATTAAATAAAGTTAACACAATGACTAGGCCCAACGAGTCCCATGGCTTAAATATAAAAGCTCAACAGATTAAATTAATAAGTGAGTCCAATTTAACCGGCCCAAATAAGAGAAATATCATGACCCAACAAGTCGCTTGACTCGAATGAAAGACAATGCTCAAGAGAAGAAGAAACACACAAACCCATCTTTTCAGAAAAGCCCATTAATTTTGCTGGCCGATTAATTAAGTACTTGGTTCTCGGCTTTAACAGTTTGGAATATTGCTATGATGCCTTGGAAAGTTCATACTTATATATAGCTAGCTAGGGTTGGACGTTCATCCACCATGCAGGCGCGCAGGCAAGTTGATGAACAAATTACAGTACGTCCCAACTATATATTACTATTTGCAATCAATTAATGTGGTCCATGGGTATGCATGTGAGAAGTTGGAACCGTTTGGGAAATGGCGGGAACATTAATAACTGAAAGATGATTAAAAATCAAGTCAAAATTAACAGGAGTAGGACTTTTTAAATTATTTGGATTCGGTCAAGGTTACCGACACTTGAATTCATGAAAGCATGACCCCGCCCGGCCTACTGCCTTCTTAAACTGAACCCAACACGACTCCTACATGCACATGCACATGCACATGCATGAACCATCGGCTGCCCATACCAGCATTGATCCAATCATGCATCCATCTCTTCATGATTTTCATTTTTCATGCTCTATACATTTCTCCCTTTTCCGGAGTTTCATTTGATTTTTCTATATTTTACAAAAATATATTACTTAATTTCCTTGTTCCACAAAAACAATTCAATCGGTACAAAAAGAATATTCTTTTTATTTAATAATAATATAACCTAGACTACTTTTGAGAAAGAAAATGTCTATAATTAATATTTTTTATTATATACTGGGACGCAATTTATAAACGAATCACTCCAAATCCTCTGCGTTTGTGCGAAACTTTTGACATTTGAAAACAAAAGGAGACAAAAGCTTAAACGTTCAGAATTGCATTCAAGATGTTGGGGATTGCCATCAAGTACATATATCCTTTATGCAAAGCCAGGATTGGTGAATTTTAATTTGGTACAACAAATTCCTATCTATCCAGGAAGAAGAATAAAAACACATCAACTAGAGACTAGAGTAGTGTAAATATGTTCTGCAATGAAATTTTCTCATAATTTCATCTTAAAAATCTCGTCACCCCTCGTTACAGCTTGCAGATGGTTTAATCCGTGGTATAGTAGTCGAATAACCTAGTGGCCTACTGCCCGACCACATCGAAGAGCATTGGTAGGGATTGGATACTCATCTCTCCATGAATTTGCAGGAGAATAAACGCGAAGATAGAACTGCTGACCCAAGTATTGGCGAGCCCAGTTCTCAGACCTTATGTTCCACATTCCCACGTTGTCTAAAGGCATGTATAGTGCAGTCCATGACTTGGGATATACCTACAGTGCACAATAACAAACACAAAGTTAGGTATATTTAGAAATTTTACTATTGAGGGGTATGAACTAACCAATGATAGTTGGAAAAGGAGCTCAAATAACTAGGAGACTTAGGTATGATAGTGAAATAATTCACAAATTTGTAATGGTGCATTTGGATGCCCTTTCAAAATCATTTTATTTTCCTAAATTCGAGATAAGAGTTCATGTTGTGTACGAGTTTTATGTCACCTCAGATAATTGACAATTGAACTAATCCTCTAATAAAGATCTGCAGTAGCAAAGAAAATTGGAAGGAAAAAAAACAGCATTTTAAGGGATGTCCAGACACAACCTGAATAAATATGTCATATATTTGGAAATTTTGGCTTTATAAAGGAGTTGAATATCATTTAGTGAGTTCTCAATATTTGGATTATAGTATATTTTTAATATTTAATGTACCTGAACTGTGCAACGAGCAACCGTGTCTCTTAGATTGTAACTTAGTCTGCTTTCAGGCGACCACTGGCCTCCATTCAACCTACTCATTCCATAATGTTGAAAAAGATATGTTTAATGCCAGATTCAAACATAAAGCGTATCTTGCAATAGAGAATGAAATTGGCCACAGAATCTTGTAACCTTACACTTGAATATTTCAATGGACAACCATGAAGAACTATTCATTTGGAGGGTAAAGAAAAGTGAGCATTTTAAATATAGGTTGGCTGTTAAGAGCGAACTTACCCTACAACGAAGAAGTGATGGCCATCAATGTGCCATGACTGCACATCATCTTCTGAGTTATCAAACACGACCTCAACATATCCTCTGAAATCGGCAGCCATAACAGAAGTCTGGAGATAACCACCACTACCAGTGTTGCTGTCTGGGATACTTCCAAGGGTGAAGACCCCAAGAATCTTGAAGTAGTCAGCAAGTTTAAGGGGTGTGTCTGCAGGAATAAATGATACGCCATTGACAGCATATCTCTGTTTGCCATTGATGACTGGAGCAGAATTTGCAAGTCTAATAGTACGGGTTGTGTTTATTAATCCATAATGATAAGATCCCTGAGGATTGGGCCTTGGTCCACTTGCTGTCAGGTTCCTCCTGGTATAATGCATAGCATCACAAAAGTGAATCAGATTTCAGGTACGCAAGCAAACATTTTATGAAGACAAGGTAAAAAAACCATGATTCTGTTATTTGAATTAGAACAAAACAGAACATGAAGTGCAGTTCTATATTACATTCATTTTGGGAAAAATTAGTCAACTTTGTTTCTTTACTTATTTCCCACTTTCTGTATCTAATCTCAATTATGTGTATACAAGATGAAGCTACTCTTTTTCCAAGACAAGATGCAATTCCAAAGGCAGAATGCTAAATTACCTGACAGATCGTGCCTGGTTAAGAGACCAATCAACCTCGGTTGTTGGCCCACCAGGGGGAGGACCAGAAACACTGCCTGCTGAATTACTGTAATGAAATATGGATGCAGCTGTGAGCACTTGGGATGTAAATCGCGTTGAAGCAACAATGTAGTAATCTTGTGCAGGCTGATCAGCAATGACCAATACAGAGTATGATTGCCCCAAATGGATGTCAAGGGAATTGTATGTGTTCTGCAGAGTATGAGTCCCTTCTACCTCAACCAGAGTCATCTTGTGCCCCTGGATTCTGAAATTGATGGAGGTTGTAAGTCCAACATTTGATATCCGGAACCTATAAGTCTTGCCTGTACAATTGGTTTCACAAACCACAAGCTACAATAAAAAAGTGCACAATACATAGACAAGTTTCGAGTCAAGATATGCTGATTTTATGTAATTACCTTGTTCAACTGTATATGTATACGCGTTTGATGCTCGTCCATTAATAAGAAGCCCATCGGGGAAGGGAAGATTATTCCCACTGTCCAAAATTGCTTTTAAATCCTACAAGCAATTCAAGAATAGCCTGTAAGTACACATAGGCTAACTGAAAGTTCAACTAGGCATATATCAAACAGTATAGACCATATGAAGCACTGAGTTTCTTAAAACAAGCTACTCACAGTGTGGTTTTGCTTGAACCAGTCACCGGCTAATACCGTAAAATCTCCAGCAGGTGGAGGGAAAGGTACTGGGATTACAGAGCGGCTTGCAATTTTGATTCCACCGAAACCTCCTGCAGCCTTGTGGAACGCAAGGGAGGGAAAATAGAAGAAGCTACCAATCTGATCCTTGACTTGAAGGATGTAAGTGAAGTTCTGTCCTGGTGGAATGGGGCAATTGGTGCCGTAGACCCCATCCTGCCATGAATTTCTTCTCTGCTGCACACCATTCCTGCTCAGGAATCACATACTTCAAAAAATTTATTGAAAAGTCATGTAATACCAAGTTTAAAAACTGACAAACCCCAAAAGAACACCGTTCATGATCTTCTCAATTTTTTACTTCTAGTCTAGTCACAAATCATGTAAATTTGTCTCAAGGACAGCTGTAAGGTAAGAGAGGCATAGAAAATAACAGGTAATCAAATTAGATTGCGCCATCATAGTATTTGATGATTATAGGTACAAATTATAATCAAATTATTGAGTAGCTAACATTTTAAGAGTTTACATAAAATATAGAGCATCTAAATTCTAAAGAATGAAGGGGGCAATAAATCAATAGGGACACTGAAATATAAGATATGTAGAAGCTAAGAGAGTAAAACAAATAGTTAAACTTAACAACCATTCAAAGTGACATTTGTAGTAACACTTCTACCAATTATCCCTCCTCTGGCTCTAACACACACCAAGTATAGTTACACCCAAAATCCACAATTAAAAAAAATGGAGAGAGAACTAACCAAGAGAGGAGGAAGGGTTCGTCCAGACTGTTGAAAACATTGATAATTAAGTTGTCATTTGTCACGGAATCAATTGGTGGTCCAGGAAACTGCCCATTTATCAGTATACCCTACAAATATTTTTCACAATTAAACCATATTCATACATAATACATTCTTCTACCACCCTATCACTGTTACTAAAACCTTGATATAAATAAATACTACATCAAACAACCGTGATACTCGAAAAATAAATAAAGACAAAACACAACCATATGAAAGATTGAATAAAAAAAATACATCAAAATTAGTACCTGTTGTTTGACACCAAGAGGGTAGATATCACCATAAGTAACATTCCATGTATAAAACCTATATGGGTCTTCTCCATTAATGCACTCCACAATTACCAACAAGAACACCATCGAACACCACACCCAACTCCTCTCCATTCCCATATTTCTTTCCAAATTCCCTCTCCAAAAGCTGAAGAAAAAAATGTTAAGGGGAGATCTAAGAATAGAACACTCTGTTTTTGCTTTGCTTTGCTTGTCTTTTCTGGCTTTCGTAGAGTAGTTTTGGACTTTGGGGTCGGTGGAGGACTGGAGAAGAGTCGCTGTAAGAGAGCGGGAGGTGCAATTAATAAAAGCAGCGAGAAATACTTCTGTAAATGAACTAATGAATATTGAGGTGTTTAAATTTGGTTAATAAAATTTATTGAGTATAAAATAAAATTTAATTGAATTTTATTTAATTATCAAATGGAATATGAGTTCGAATTGAGTTCGATTATTTTAAACTTTTTAAACCGATTTTGAATTATTTATTTATTTTACCTTCTTAATTATTGCTTAGAATTTATATTAATCATGCCTTTTGATTTCCGCGTAAGCATTTTGTAAACAGAGCCATCGATATCTCCCTTTGCATTTAGTATTTCTTTATGAGCTGTCAAGTAGCTGTACTATCTTTCTTCACTCAGAAGATTGCAAGTGTGGCGCGTTTTTAAATTTTATGCGATACGTGTAAGTATCTCCAGAGCAGATTCTTTATCCCTAATTTTTTTGTCTTCTTGTGTTTTTTTATTTAAATTTTTACATCTACTCTCTTACTTAATATTAATTAATTTTAAAATTAAATAAAAAAATATGTGTTAAAATTTAAGTGCGAAGCCACAAGAGGGACAAAAAAATTAAGGACATAAGATCTGCTCTCGTATCTATCCCTACCCATAGAATAAGTCTTGGGGGACATTATTATTAGACATTTTCAATTTTTTTTTTTTTTTACTTGTGACTCAAAAAAATATATAGTATTTATTTTAATATGAATTTTTACAAAATATAATGTTTTAGGTGTAATTTAAATACATATACAAAAACAAAATTATACAGTCTGTATAAAATTTTCACAAACAAAAAAAAAAAAAAAAAAAAAAATTGAAACTGTTCAATTAACCGGTCCAATAAATCTGTCTGCGTAGCATTACTCCCATCCATAAGGTTGTACTCTTACATATACATACGGGTACACAACAACTCTGCCCGATCCGTCTTGCCCTGAATCTAGTAAGTTTTCAACTTTGATTAGGTTGGGTCATGTTGTTAATTTTGATCTACCAGGCTATGTCAGACCAGACCTTGGTCTGACCTGCAAGATCAGGCTTAGAATCTGATTTGGCCCTCCTTCTTTTTTTCTTTTTAATATTAAATATTAAAAAAACACTATAAATTAATAAAATTTTGTAAACATTAATTTATTTTTTGATGAAGAATTAAAATATTTACAAGAAACTAAATTATTATTAATGTTTAATATTAAAAGTTACTTTTAATTTATTGATATATTAATTAATGTTAATATTTAACATTAAAAAAGCAAATAATATTAATTAAATTTTAATGTTAAATATTAGTATTTAGAAGAAACTAACTTATTATTAGTAATATTTAATCAACTAACTTCTAATGTTAAATATTAAATAAACTACGTCCTAGTATATTAATTAAATATATTTTAATGTTAAATATTCCAATTATTATTTACTCTTTTGCTCTTACAAATTTAAATATATTTTTTTAATTTAATTCTTTTAAATTTTAATTTATCTAACATAATTCACATTCAATAAATGTAACACCGGGACCGGGTGGTGGCCTAAATTAAAGGAGAATAAAATAAAGGCGGGAGTAATAAATAAGGAGAGCTTGTATAAATAAGGCCCTATGCATTATGGAATGTAGAGGACTAGTCAAACATTGGTGTTTCTTCATCGGACCAAATTCCAAACGCCCATAGAACCAAGGGACAATAACAATATAAGCAATTGGACAGGGTTTTAGCATCACTCCAACAATATCTGATTCAAGCCATTATCATCAGTTAAAATCTTAAGAACAACAATTTCTCCGAGAAGAAAAAGTAGGTGTAAAGGTGTAATTTATGTTCCAAGTCCAATGAATCGCCCATAGAAGTAAAACTGGGTATCCCCCTCCCTCCATCCCTCCTTTCTGGCTTTCTTTAGAGCTTGTTTTAATTATTATCGAAGCAATAATAATAATCAGTTCCTGATGAACGATAACACACCGAAATTTGAAACAGTTCCTAAAATTTAATATTGATGATAAAAATAAAAATAAAAATAAAAAAAAGGAGTGGAAACCACACCAAAAGAAGAATGGTTGCCAAAAAAGAAGCTGCTCAAGTAGAGGTTTGCTGCTGCTGCTGCTGCAGTCCTCGTATTTTTTTTTTCATCATAAACCAATCAGTCACCCTTTCGTGACCGCCACGCCAAATGGAACACTTCTTTCCACGCGTTTCTCTTTCTACAGAGGCCTAGTCTTGCGTCCTGATGCCCGACCACATACAAGAGCATTCTTTGGGATGGGATATTCATCTCTCCATGAATTTACAGATGAATAAACACGAAGATAGAACTGCTGACCCAAGTATTGGCGAGCCCAGTTCTCAGACCTTACGTTCCACATTCCCACGTTGTCCAAAGGCATGTATAGTGCAGTCCATGACTTAGGATATACCTATAAATAAATGCAACAAACATGCAAACTTTTTAGGTTTCGAAGGAGAACTTGTTGAAATTATAGAACTAACAATTGGAGTTTATATAAATGGATATCTAAAATATTTGAGCCTGCCGATGATGTGGTTATGGT
Source organism: Panax ginseng (assembly GCA_020205605.1). NCBI lineage: Eukaryota > Viridiplantae > Streptophyta > Magnoliopsida > Apiales > Araliaceae > Panax > Panax ginseng. The sequence goes on along the minus strand of CM035137.1, from coordinate 11,031,800 downwards.
TATTCGTGTATCAAAATTCAAGCAATTATTAATAAGTTGTCAGGAAGCTCTGGAAATTCAATAAATATTTTGTAATGTACCTGGACAGTGCAGCGGGAGATTGTGTCTCTTAAGTTGTAACTTGCTCTGCTTGAAGCTGACCACTGCCCTCCATCCATCCTATACATGCCACAATGTTCATAAATTCTTATAAAAATTTTGCTCCCAATAAAAATAGGAATTCGTATTTCCACAGTTGATTTGGCAGTCCATTTCAGAAAATTTTGTTTTGTATATAATCATCGCAATAAAGAACAGTGATATATAAGGCAGAATGTAATCGGTAATTTAAAAATGTCGGGGCAAAGGAACTTACCCCACAACAAAGAAGAAGTGCCCATCAATGTGCCATGATTGCACGGTGTCCTCTGAATTCTCAAACACAACCTCAGCAAAACCTCTAAAATCTGCATGCATGACAGAAGTCTGAAGGTAACCACCACCACCAGTGGGATTATCGGAAATGGTTCCAATGCTAAAAACTCCTGAAATCTTGAAGTAATCAGCAAGCTTAAGTGGTGTGTCTGCAGGGATGAATGATACGCTATTCACAGCGTATCTCTGTTTACCATTGATGATTGGAGCAGAATTCGCTAGTTTTATAGTACGCGTAGTATTAACCAATCCATAGTGATAAGAGCCTTGTGGATTAGGCCTTGGTCCACTTGCTGTCAAGTTTTGCCTAATAGATCGAGCCTGGTTAAGGGACCAATCAATCTGAATTGTCGGTCCACCTGGGGGAGGACCAGACACACTTCCAGCAGAGTTACTGTAACGAAGAATAGATGTTGCTGTGAGCACTTGAGAGGTGAAACGCGTTGACACAACAATGTAGTAATCCTGGCCGGGTTGATCAGCTGTGACCAATACAGAATAGGACTGCCCCAAATGGATGTCGAGGGAGGAGTAAGTGTTTTGGAGAGTATGAGTCCCTTCTGCTTCAACCAGAAGCATCTTGTGTCCCTGGATTCTGAAATTGATAGAAGTGGTAAGCCCCACATTCGATATCCTGAACCTGTATGTCTTGCCTGGCCAACAAAATCGGATTCCATGAGACGACAAGAAAAAGAACATCATAGGGTACTTGTTGATCCCAATTATGATAACTGTATTTATTTACCTTGATCAACTGTGAATGTGAATACATTTGATCCGCGACCATTGATAAGAAGTCCATCAGGGAAGGGAAGATCATGTCCACCATCTAAAAATGCTTTTAAATCCTATCAAATTCAAGGAAGTATTCTTTAGGAAATACTAAATAGAATACACATGATAAGAATAACTTGTACTGGGGCTTTAGGAGAATGTAACAAATAATTCTTACAGTGTGATTTTGCTTGAACCAATCACCAGTGAGTATGGTAAAATCTCCAGCAGGAGGAGGGAAAGGAACCGGAATCCTAGGGCGACTAAAGATTTTGATGCCACCAAACCCGCCTGCAGCCTTGTGGAAGGCAAGGGAGGGGAAGTAAAAGAAGCTACCAATTTGATCTTTGACCTGAAGGATGTAAGTGAAGTTTTGGCCTGGTGGGATGGGGCAGTTGGTGGCATAGACTCCATCCTGCCACGAGTTTCTTCTCTGTTGTATTCCATTCCTGATCAAGAGTCAGGTATCATAAACTAATTAGTTTTATTGGTTGATAACTAAAAAAGTGTTCTTAAGTATCACATTACAGATTCTTGTGAGTGTGTTGGGTGTTGAATCCTCTTTATTCCATATTCCTTCCAGTTCTTCCCAACAACTCATTCACTGCGCGTTGGTGAGTGATCTGCTAGATTAATGTCGTATGAATACACCTAAATCAGACTTTAATTATGATTGCATCAAAAAGGAGAGAGGATCCATGCCTCACAAGGCTCAGGACCTAGTTTTTAAGATCTTAGCAATTCAGTACTTTTAGTTCATTAATCGCCAATGCACCAATTATTAGGTGGACATAAGAATTGAATGGAACCTAGCTATTAGTGGAAAGCAATGATGTTGTGAACTAAATAATGTCAATTACTTGGTAGAATATACATGTGATGTGAACTAACTAATGCCAAAAACTTGGTAGAATATACATGTGATGTGAACTAACTAATGCCAATAACTTAGAATAAACATGTGATGAATAACTTGGTAGAATATACATATGATGTGAACTCAACTACTCAATAATGTCAATAACTTGGTAGAATATACATGTGATGTGATTTATAGGCACAATGAGTGTGGCTAGCTAAATGACAGCGTGCTAATGATAGATGCCTCTTGGGCTGTAAGTACTGAAAGCTACATAGCACAAAATGCTAAATAAGTGTTTAGTTAATAAAAATATAGCATATACAGGCACCAAGAAGTCTATAGCTCTTGATTAAAAACTAAATTAGTCTAAAATTACGGTTGCAAACGAATTGAGACCTAACCGGCTCGGATCGCTTAAGCTCGGTTTGCTCAAGAAGTTGAGCTTGAATAGACAGTTTGTCAGTTAAATAAACAAGCTCTAGATTTGCCATCGCTATATAGCCCCACCTCATTTAAGTCTAGTTCGCTCAGAGGTCAATCAAGCCGAATCCAGACAAACTTGTCTAAGTCAGAATACATATCATACTACCTCCGTCCCAAAATGATGACAAAAGGACAATTTTCACACAAATTAAGGTAGCCAAAAAAGTGAGAGAGAGTATAAATTTTCTTTCCAATCTATCCTTGGGTTTGGAGAGAGGATTAATGTGAACCACTCACATTTGTGATGCAAGTGATGTACAGTCAAGGATAAATTAGTCCATGCTCGAATTTATGTAGTTGATTTGTGAACTTTGCTCATCACAAAATCTTTATCCATTATCCATTCTTTTGGGACCGAGGGAGGAGTAGATTATAATATTCAATTGTTTGTACTACAATAAATATGATACTCAAACAAGCTGGGTAAAAGCCATAGGAAATTTGAGCTCGGACTCGCCTTGTTATTAAACGAATAAAGCTGGCTCCATTAAATCTAGACCAGTAATTGAATTCGAGCTCCGGGAGTCAAAGCATCGGCTTGGCACATTTATATTCCTATTACTAAAATAAAACACAGTTGCCAATATAGTGCATAAATAAAAAAAAATAGAAAAAGACTAGGTAGGGTAGGCAGAGGGCCAGAGAAGTGAACTGACCAAGAGAGGAGAAAGGGTTCGTCCAAATTGTTAGTAACACTGACAATCAGGTTGTCATTGGTCACGGACTCAATCAATGGTCCCGGGAACTGCCCATTTATCAATATCCCCTGCAAATTCAAGTTCCCATCTCAATAAATTATCATCGTGTATGGAGGGGATTAATGCCTCCATTCTTCTTAATAACAATATTATACAACTAAACCAACACCAAAACTTGAAATCCTTATATACAAAACAAAGAGTAGATTTACAATGCCTGGCGAATAAATTAAGAAATGGGGAAAAATAGTAGTAGTAGTAGTAGTACCTGTTGTTTAACACCCAGAGGATAAATATCACCATAAGTGACATTCCATGTGAAGAATTTGTATGGGTCTTCCCCATTTATGGACTTCATTGTTAATAATACTGTTGTTAACAGTACCACCGTTATACACCATACCCTCCTACTCCTTGTCTCTCCCATTTCTCTCAATACAACTATTCAATAACACAGATTGAAATGGAAGACCCTTCAATACTCCTTTACTCTGTCTCTCTTTTGAGTTATCTCCTATGAGATGAGGAGAGAGAGTAGACCAGAGAGAAAAATAAGAAAATAAAAAGGATGCTTAGATCTGAGTTTGTATGAAGATGTGACCCATTCCCTTTTTTAAAGAAGGAAAGTCCGAGCTCTCATCCCCATATGTACATGAGCTGTAAATTGTAATAACTCAGCAGCAACTGCTACCACCTTCAATGTCCCGCGGACTCTCTGAGCAGAGTGAGTGATTGAGTGTTCAATTCATTAATAAATTATTACTATATTCCACCATCCTTTTCATCTCCCTTTATAGTATTTTACTACATAATTAATATTCTTGGATTCTTTCTACAATAGTAATTTTTTGGGCTATATTTACCGTGTCCTTGGACAAAAACAGAAATAAACTTTTCATCCAAGTAGTAGTAGTTAATTTCTGTGGCAAGTTTACTTTCACTTTTAGCAAGATTTCCTTTTCCCATATTTAGGGAAGACAATTTGAAGCGTTCCTACTCCATCGAATCGGTCGATTTTTATTCGAAATGTTGGTTTTGTTGGTACGATTTTGATACAAAAACTTATTCGAAACGTTGGCATTAATGATGTGATTCAATGCGATTTTGATATTTGTCTTTGAACCGCAGATTCACTGCATCCTTTTTTGAACAGGTGATACATCTGTCGTTTGTATCATTGTATGTAAGGTGAAAGATAGATGAAAGTTGCACCAAGTTAATGCCACGCAAGATGCTGGAATTGAAGTTAACAAACAATTATTGAAAATTGCATGTTTTTTCGCTCTTGTTGTGGCTTTTCTCATGTACTACTATGGCCTTGTTTCTTTCAATGTTGATGAAATTGCAATTATGTTGTAATAACAGTTAACTAGTCTACTATTAATGTCATTGTCTATGTTTAATTTTTATTTATTTTTAATTACTAACTTTTTTTACCCGTGGAAGCGTTGCGGAGTGGAATTTTGGTATAGAAAAATCTTAAATAGGTGCCGATGTGATAGAATTACAATTCAAGATTTGGTTTCAAATCGCTACTGAATATCTGGAACCGTTGCGTGTTATTGTCTTTAGGTGTGTAATGAGTAAATTAGTGGATGCATGTAATACCTTACAAACTACTATATATCTACATAATTATGCTTTGTAAGCTCATACAGTAATCATGTTTGAGTGATTCAAACTTCGAAGGAGATCATTGTTTTTGCATAGTAATGAATCCATGAAAGACACTTATTATTATTATTAGGCTCATTGTCACAAAATTTCAGACTATATGAAGACATTCCTAATCTCATTATATAATTCTATGTCAAATATGTAAATGTATGCATATGTCCTGTTAAGTGACAACAAGTTGACCCTGCCTGATCGGCCGGCCGACAATGATATATATATATATATATATATATACTCTTGACTTGCAGTGACGAAGATTTTCTCATTGTTAGATTTTATGAATTACAAGTGGAAATTATTTAATTAATAAATTGATCCTCACATGCACATACCAAGTTAAACAAAATACTATAATTTTCCTAGGGCAGATCATCAGATCGCGTGCACTATCACTATGACAGAGATCTGGACATGAATTATTTAAAATTGCTTCATTATTTGAGTCTTATTCACCAACAATACATACATTATACATACATGTGATGACAGATTTAAAATGAAGAAATTACAATCAACACTAACAAGGAGCTTAGATTTATGCAAACTACTGGTACAAAATTCCACTAATAAAGCCCCTCTTACAGGAAAAATAAACAACATACAAACCGGAGTGTTGAAGATGGAATCTGGCAGGCAGATGCTGGTTTTGATGTCTGTAAAACATAAACTTGTATGGACGGAAATGAATCAATGTATATATTATTGTTGAATTAGTGGGAGAACATTTCTTTTTCAAAATGCATATTTATTACGAAATTAGGAGTCCAACAAGCTCAACAAATAAGGGGAATGAGAGGAGGATTAAAGATCTTCCAGTTTCGAGGCATGAAGAAAGCAGCTTCTGCAATACCCGCACAGGTTTATCAGGAACTCAATTTGGTGACAGAATGATCAGCACTTGTGATAATTATATTAGAAGTGAGCATTGTCTGAACAAATGATTGGCCAGCACTGAAATCTTTCTGAAACTGTGCCTCTTTAACGTGTCCATAATTATCATGAGGTTGCATCTACAGTCCACAAATAATTTCTAAAATATGCAGTCCTCTGTGAATTCCTGATTGCCTCCAAAAGCAGTCATCATCAGTCACCAAAAGAATAATTTATATCAACTGACTCACATATAGTGGATTGCAGACCTTTAAACCAAAGCATGTCGTTAAGCAATGTCGTGTATCAAAAAGCTCAAAAGCCCTAAAGAACATTTGCCTTCAATGAAACTGGCATAAACGTCCTTTTACCACCTTCAATTGACAAATTTATGATGGCGGGAATGTCGAGAAGAACCAATATCTATAAAACTGAATCCAGCGGGTAGCAACCAAGTATTCGAAGAAATGTTGCAAACTCCTGAAAGAAACAGAAATATAATAATTTGAAAGGCTTGGAAAGAAATTAATTAAACCACCAAAATGAGTGATTATGCTAAAAAAAATTTGGATACAACTGCTCATAAGAATATTATCTTATGCTCTAAAAGGAGTGGCCACGATGACAGAGAATTGAACAAGATTGAAGTAAGATGGAGTAACCACCCTGAGACACCAGTAGACCGGAAAAATTAAATGCTCCAAGGGACAAAAGTTTCCTTAGCGGAACAGATAATCATAATGCTTTAAAGTTGCATATTCTATAATTTTTTGGGATATGTTCTTGTATTGCTCCTAGTAAGGTAAGAAGATAAGAGAACTGGGATGCATATCAACCCATGATACTGAATCAGAAAAACAAACCTGCAAATGTCCCAAAGCACATTGTGCACTCGATTCTGCCATAGAAGCCTCAAAATCAATGTAAAATAGATAATCAAAATACCTGCAACAATAAATTAGCCAATTAATTTGCACAACTGATCTGAACTTGTATAGAAAGATCCCCACATCTAGATCCAAGCACGATTCAATCTCAAGAAAGATTCTGGAGGCAAAACAGTAATTTCTTCACAAGAACAGTAGTTTAAAAAGGTAATAGAGGTTCAAAAGGAGTAGGTACATATTAGAATGATGTGGTCAACCTTCTAGCCAGTGATAAAGAAACATGGAAAAAGATTGTACCACCTATATATTTCCAAACTACATGCAGTAATTCGTATGCATCAAACATCACAGTATGAGAGTCTCAGAATTGTAGATCTCCCTTGAGGTCACCAAGAAATCCACTAAGGTTTTTGAAGATATTGTACAATTCATAAACTGTGGGGACAGCATTAACATGTTTGGAAACTCCTCAGATGAACTAAAATTATTGCATAGCCTGATTATGAAAGCAGAAAAGTATGTGAAAGCACAACTCAATCTTGATTGTGGTTAAATTAACTGAATAAATAACTTGTTTTTGTTAGGAAGATTGACATTACATATCTTATAGAACCTTTCTGATTACGAGAGTCTCAACAATCTATTGCCTGTGTGCTACACTTTCTTAGGTTCTATTCCCTTGCACCTATCAACTATCAAAAACCTCTTTTAAAAAGAGTCAAAGAAAAAGAAAAAAGAAAACTCACTTGGCAGTCCCAGTATTGGAGTCATTAACCGCCCTTAGTGGTTTCTTTCTTTGTGGCCGACTTTCAATCTATAGTTACAAGGAAGGAAAACTGTTTATAAGAGTAACCAGAATGTCAAAGAAATTTTTTTATAAATAAAATACCTTTGTCACATTAATGTCTCTCAATGCAAACACTGACAGGGCTTTGAACAACATTCCAGGGCCTTCTTCTAAAGTAAATACAATGCTTGTCTGAAAGGACAACAATATTTTCTAAAAAGAATTTTAAGCAATCATATAAGCAAATAAAATGAGTAAAAATTACTACCTTAAAGGGCTTATCCGTTCTCGGAATTATAGGATCCTTTGCAAGTACCAAAAAACGAGTAATATTAGCAGTGTCATCCTGCAGAGAAGCAATTGATGCAACAAACATATCAGCTTGTGTGAAGTGTAATGTATGTATAAAGAAAAAAAGCACTCCCCAATCACGAATGTCAATGACAACTAGGCAGAGTCAATGGAGATTGGCATAAAAGTTAGCGAACTCCCGAAGCTAAGAAACATTATTGGTTGCCATGACCTGCCAATATAGCTGAGCCTCACTAAAAACAAATCTCATGAATATACTTCCACCAAACTACCTTCTAGTCGTCTCTCATATGGTTGTAGCTCTATTATTGGTTGCACTATGTTACTGAGCAATGGTGATTTATTTTTCTCTGTGGTACTCATTATATAGGGCAGCAATGACAGCTGGAAGTGGCAGACACTAGACAGTGCTTTAATGGTTGTTGAGTTTTCCATGTTTTCTTGTAGATAGGAAGCTTCATGGAGTTTTCTAAAACAATACAAAAGTAGAGCGCAAGGAGAAAGTAGCAAAAGAGTAAACCTTTAGAGTTTCAGGGTGAGCAGATCATGAAACTCAGATTAAACAAGGCTTTCAAGTAGTTTCAATAACAGACAAATATACATAAGATTACACAGTTCAATTCATTAAGAGTTAATCCACTACTTGTTTTGACTAAACGATACTGCCCAACTTCAGCTTACAACATGTAACACAACATAATTGACTGAAAAGGAGGGAAGAAAAGGATTAAACTTCTTTTTCACTTTTGTGCATGGTTTATCTTTAAGGGACACATTCTCTCTTTTAGTGCATAATTTTTTATTCGAAAGAGGTAGCGAAAAGAAAAGAAAAAGTGAAAAGAGTAATGCCACTTCTGCAACATTATTAACACATTTCCTCTGTCCCCAAGCAATGCCTACACTTCCGCAACATTATTAACACATTTCCTCTGGTCCATAGCACTGACTACACTTAATTGCCATCCTAGCAAATAGGTTGGATGAAAGTTCCACTCCCCCCACACCCCAAAAAAAAAAAAAGGAAAACACAAGTTCCGGAAAAATTTTTCCCTTACGATATCGAGCAAATGAAAAGTTTACAAAAAAGAGTAGAGGATTTAAGGAGACAATACATGTATTCTCTCTGCAAGTATGTTAAGCCCATACATCTCTGCGGCTCTAGCACTTGCAATAACACCCACATCCTCCAGTCCATTTGAGCCTACAAACTGGAAAGAATGTAGTATCGTAGAGGAACATAGCTGACATATAAATGCTGAAACAATACAATAAACAGACAACCAATGATCACCTGAGCAGAACAAGCTTCATCATCTACATTTTCTCTAGCAATACCTAACTTAGTCAGGAAAACATCACTTTGGGCAAGTGCCTGCAAAAGAGAACTTCTCAACTTGTACAACTAAGACAATTTTATGAACCATGGGACCCCTAACTAGTCCACACTATAAAATTCCTGTTATTTGAAATATATTCTATATAATTATATTTGCCAAAGAGTAGATGTACATCTACATCATCCTACAAATTCAGAAAAAGAGCTATTGATGAAACACACACACACACAAACTGACTTTAGGCTTCACCTCAAAGTTTTGTTTATGATTTAACTATCCAATGAACAATGTTTGACGCAAACCAGATATTACTCCATAATTTTTTAACTAGGTATACAATTTCTAATTACTCAAAGAGTCATATTTTTAAAACTCAACCTCCGTGTCAAAGTGGCTGAAACTTGCATAAAAAATTAAGAGAAGTCCAGCATGATGTGATCCAGAGGACTTTAAGATATTGCCCCTGAAGCAAAGGAGAACGATTTGGACTCCCAAATCTACGAAGCTACGATATGTAATAAAAGGCCTCACAATGTCTATAATGTTGTTCTATTCAGTCACTGAAATGCAGGAAATCTTAGTCCACTCTCACGAAGATAAATAAATGGAAACCTGACCTCAGGGCGGCTTAGAACACGTTTTAACTGCTCAGCGCTGACACCTGGTAGTGCTAGAAGGCAGAGGTTCATGGCTACCTGAACCTCACCAACGATGTGGAGCTTGTGACTAAGAAGTAAATCATAGTTTCCATGGATGCTTCCACCTAAAGAATTCTCTATTGGAAGAATTGCTTTATCAGCCATCCACAATTCGACAGCCTGAAAGACATATTTAACAAAGGGGTAGCACGGATAAGTATATTAATTGAAACTGGAGTTTACTTCTATTAACATGAGAAATTTTGCACAATTTGGTTGCCATAACTTGAGAAAAAAATTCCAACTTCTGCAATAAAGTATTCATATTGATGTTATTACCAAATTAAGAAATATTTAAGCATGTCTATAATATTAAGTAGAAGAACAGAGGTTCTGGAGAACAATAGTGTAGCTCTTTAAATTTTGGGTAAGACACAACATATTATTACAATTGGTAGTTAAAATAAAAAAACACTGAACCTTGAATGCGTCTTCAAATTCGTGACAAGGAACAGTTTCACATTGAGGATAGACTTTGAGGACAGCATCCTCACTGTATGCACCTGGTAAGCCCTGCACCAGCAATTGAACTAAAATCCAAGTGACTTGCAAGAACTTTGCAGCAGCAGAAAACTTTTCTTATTTTGCTGTTTCTATGCATTAACAAAAGCATCATGCAAAAATTACATAACAGAAGTGCACAATACCTTAAATGATATTCTAACCTTCAAACCATCTCTTGGAGTAGCAGATGAATCATTTACAGACAATGGTCCTGAAATTGGTGATGATTTACAAAATGAAGTTAGAAACGTCGGTAATGGGTAGGCGAACATGTAAAAAAAAGATATTTAAGTTGTGATATCACACTAAGATACATAGAAGCAACTAGAGAGAATTTTTGTATAATACATGAATTTACAACCAGACTCCAACTAAGGGTACTTATATTATTATTAAACTCTTAGTGTAAGTACACTTTACAAATTTGATAGTCGGAGGGGCCAATAACCCCATGATCTACCTTAGCAATCATATCAATCAGTATTTGATAATATGGAGAGCACTTTCAGCTGCATTAAAAGGAATTGACATTGTAATGGAAAAACTTACTGATAGCTCTCCCAACTCTTTTCACTTTGTCATCAAACATGTCCTTCAATGTCTTTTGTCCTGATTTCTTGCCTTGGACAATATAAGAATTTAGTTTTGCTGGACTTTGACCTCCTTCCTTCACACTGTCGCTACGTGAAGGTCTTCTAGTCCTTGTAAGATTTGATCTTGATGAGGTGCCTGTTTCTGCATCTGAAATAGAATGTTTGCCATGCTGCTCTTCTTCGTCAACAGCCGTTTCTGTGCTTTCTTTGGTTACTATTTTTACTGTCCTTTCATAAGATGTCAAATCATCTCCGTTGTGACCATCACCAGTATCATCACTATCAACATTTATACTGAATTTATGTTCATATTTGGACTCATCCTCATCACACAAACTTTTTACAAGCATTCTTTTATTCTTCCTTGCTACAACCCTATGTGTAGAACATTCTATAAGACTTTGTCGAATCAGATTGGACACTTCTTTAGGTGAAGATGGACACGGTTCCACATTTCCAGGTATATTGGCTACATGTTGTTTTAATCTTGTTATTCCACCGCTTACTATTTTTGAACAATAATTGCACATCACTTTTCTCTTATCCCCATCAATAGCTTTTCCATGCTCCCACCCAATGTCAGTCACTTTCCTCTTTGAAACCATTCTGTACAGTGATGATGAATACAAGGAATTATCATTGAAAATAAATTACTTTTTCTCTAATAACATCTCCATATATATCAAATTACATGTACTCCAATATATACACATATTAAGCTCGTGGGTGTTGGAGAAGTTCATGGTAAGAGATAATAAAACTATAAATAGAGGGGGAAACTCATGGTTTAGGGCTTACCTGATGAGCCAGCAAGGATGTTGAGATTGAGAACAGAGAAGAACAATCAGTTGCAGCTCCGGCGATCCCTTATATCGGAAGATCTAACGATAGGGACGACACAAACAGAGCATTGGGTGAATCAAAATATCGGCCGAGAAATTGCTTCACGTGGCCGAGATCATGCGATATGCTGGAAAAGAATCTGAGAGACACTCCAGCCCTATTGCGTTCAGGTACAATATCGGTTGTTCACGAGTCACGACCCCGCGTTAAAAACTTATCACTTCCGTCTCGCCCGTATTAGAAGTTTGAAGTACTTACTCGGGTCGGGACCCTTTTTTATTTAATTTTTCATTAGTATTATTTTATATATCATGGAATTCATGATCTACATCCACTTGAATTCCGATACCAACAATCATTCCATTCCATCTTAAAATGATTCTTCGTATAAATGTCCAGTGAATTTTAGAGTGGGGATGATAAATAAAAATTAAAGATATATTTTAATTTTTTAAAATTAAATTTGTTGTGATTGTTACAATTATTTATATGAAAATTAAATAATTTTTTACTTAATTTAAAATTTATGAATAAATTTTAAAAAATATAAAATATATATTTAATTTTGAGACGGATATACTAATAACATTCATTTGTTAAAATTAGGATATAACATTATAAATCCCATACACCTCTACCCTTGACGCCCCCCTTAGTACCAAAAAAAAAAAAAAAAAAAAAAAAACTACAGTCCTCCTAGAAATTAAGGTCCTTCACAATGTTGACCCCGGTTGGGCTGCTTGTGGGCAATATTATATATATTACGGTCCTTTACAATAATATACTCTCTCCGTCCCAAATTAATGGTCCAATTTTGATTTTTTTAAATTAAATTGATTATTTTTAGAATCAATAATTAAGCATATATAAATATATTTCTAAAATTATAAAAATTTGAGTTAGTAATAATTTGTATATATTTTCTTTTGGTTATAATCTCTTCACCTATATTTTAGCAAAAATAATAAAAACATTAATTTTAAAAATGATTAATTTGACTTTAAAAAGTCAAAACTGAGTAATTAATTTAGGACGGAGGGAGTATAACATTTAAAAAGTAATTATATTATTAGTGCATCCATAAAATAATTATAAAAATAACGCAATTCATATTAATAAAAAAATTTAAAATTAAGGAGAAATAACTATCATAATTAATAATTCATATTCAAATATCTGGGATCTAACAACAAAAACAAATTCAAATTCAAAATAATAATTCAAATTCAAATCTTTATCTCCCTCACAGTAGCACTTATTTGATCAAGAGAATGACTGCGACTAATAGCCGACCCCTGCAACTTTAGACCATTCTTTGCACGAACATAAGCTGACGTCATATTGACCATAACAGGTATTCGTGGAGGAGCACATCGATTTGAGAAAAGTATTCACGCATACCTGTAATAGAGGATGAAACAACAAAATAGAAGTAAAATACGAGTATAACAAAAAAGATCATAGACCAATCTGAAAAAATGTTCCAAGATAGTGAAGAACCCAATATTTTTTTTTAATTATCATAGGAAGACATATTTATCATTATTACAAAAAGAGATTTATGGGAAAGAGTACAAGTGTGACGCCCCCAAAACAGGTATACATCACCCATCTTGAGTCATCAAATACATGGTACAAAATTCAAATACAAACTTAAATATACAACTGTCGTGTAAAATACGACAAAACATAAACTGAGAGTTTAAACAAGAATATTATCTTCTAGACAATATCCACTCTCAATGGAGTCCTCATAGACAGATATACAAACTCAAATTCGATCCTCATTACATTTATTGTCACTTTATTTAATGAGAATGGTGAGGACTACTAAGACACCATCTCGGGATCGTCACTCCGCTCCCGACTAGTCCCAAATTTATATTCTCATTTCGAAAGAGACCCGGTGAAGGAAAGGGTGAGCTCAACTAGCCAAGAAGAAATATTATGACTAAGATAATACGTAATAAATTATCATTAGTCTTCAACAATGTTAAACCGATAAAATACAATAGACATCAAGTTTAAGCTGCAATGAACAAACAATCCATTAAAAGAGTCAAGAGAGAATAAAATCTACTATCTTTTATGATTTAAAAGTTTTTATCACTTTTATCAATCGAGACTCAACTTAATAAATAATCCACATCATCAAATCATCCTCGCACTACTGGTGCCAATGATATTATTTAAGATCACGACCATTAATTATCTATGCGACTACGGGCCAAAGATAATCGTGTTTTCATCAACGATCCCGATCATGCCATAAAATAATTCATCTTTGCCCTGGTCAAGAGAATTCATAGCCATAATCATACCAAAACTCGTCCATCAATGCACTACTAGCCACCGAGGACTTTTTTTTCACATTATTTGTAACATTACGGCCATGATTATACCGAATAATCCTGGTCATAATCATACCAAGTCCATTTATGCACTACAGCCACGAGATGACTTTCAACAAAATATAAACATGAGGATGATGACAATGATATAAGAATTCAATAAAACAAGTTCAAGAATTAAATTATTCAGAACTAATAACATCCAAATTGTCAACATGATACTTCTTTCAGAGAGTAAAATTCAAGAATAATATTCATGCACAAAAAATAATTTGAATGAGAAAAAAATCAATTTTTCGTCGTGAATAAGATTTAGGAATAAGTACTCGTGAATAAGTACCCACGATATGAAAAGTACTCCAAATACCCGAAAGTGAATAATATTGGGTGAATAGTAATTTCGATTAATAAGAACTCGTGAATAAGAATCGTGAATAGTATTTCGGCATGAAAAGTGCCCCGAACACCCGAGTGAATAATACTAGAGTGAATAGTAATGGGTGAATAAGAACTCGTGAATAAGAAGGGTGAATAAGAATCTGTGAATAAACTCGTAACATAAAATACCAAATAAAATAATATTTCATGACAGTATATAAGTCAAAACTTTAACCAACTGAGTATAATAAAGAATGAAATAACAAAAGAAATCACCAGAGCGTGCGGACTTGCATAGATAAAGTTATCCCAACAGTAATAATAAATAACGAAACCGTGTCGAGCGTAATACGACCGACCGACATGATATTCCAAATGTAATAATAAAGAATGGAATAACAACATAAATAACCATGCATGCATGCAGTACTTGCAGACAGACATGAGTTATTCCAACAGAATAATAAATAACGGAACCAGGTCCCACAGAAATGCACAAACTGGATATTCCAACATAATAATAAAAGAGCGGAACCAGTCCCGTAAAACACACATAGATAGGATATTCCAACGAGTAATAATAAAGATTTTAACCAGTCCGACGTAAAACGCATGCATGAGGATATTCCAATGTAATAATAAAGAATGGAATAACAACAGAATTTCACCGTGTATGCAATGCGCAGATTGATGATTGAGTTATTCAAGTGAGAATAATAAATAATGGAATAATAAAAGAATTTCACCAAGTATAGGATAGGCCGCGTATACAGGTTATTCCAATAGAATAATAAAGAATGGAATAATAGAAGTTCTCTTCATGAATACGAAAGAAATAATACCCCTTACCTCAAAAGAAGACTGGATACTGAAATAGTGAGGGGGCAGACTTCTCTTCTTCTTTCTCTCTATAATTTCTCTCTATAATACTCTAAAGCTTTAGTGAATTGGTGAGAAATGAAGGAAGAATGAGCTTCTATTTATAGAAAAATATAGTTTCGATAATTGCACGTTTTGGGGCTCGAAAAATTAAAGTACAATACCTCCAACTTTTCTTTTATTTTTAATTTAGTCTTGCAAATATTATCAATCTTGTACCAACACCCCTAATAGTAAATCATGTGAATCAATAGTAAAATCATGTGACTCAATAGTAAATCATGTGACTCAATAGTTCTAAACATGTGAAAAAATTAATTACAATATAGTACCTCTATCTATACCTCCATCTTTAACTTAGTCATGCAAGTATTATCAATCTTGCACCAACTCCCCTAATAGTAAATGAATGTGACTCAATAGTACACACATGTGAACAAATAGTTATATAAGCATGTGAATAAGTAGCAATTAATTGCTCATTTATCCGATAAATTACCCGATTTATCAATATAACCCCCTGACATCAATTATCATCGAATAGATATTGATTTCAACTAACACCAATAATCCCAACACAATGGAACTATCAAATTCATCTTTAATCAACACGTAACTTATTCATCATTAATATTATAACTCACAATATTTAACAACCGTGTCGTTCCTGGGAAGAGGGGCTTTCAATAAGGATTTCTCCTATTGGCGGCAAGCATAATTAGGTGACCAAACTTCTCCTCGCGTAACTTTAGACATTGTAAATATTGCAATTTAATAATATGGATAACTTTGTCGCCTCAATTATTGATTTAATAATATATCATATAATGCAGGAGGATCTTGTGACAATAATCGAATCAATAATATGAGAGATATGATGCAACAATTACTTTAGCAATAATTGAGTTTAACTAAGTGACTTTCTCACGTAAAGATCAATAATCAATCTGGCGCTTCTTACGCAACCATGCGCCAGACATCGTATTTTTTACTATCGAGTAGTTCAACAAGATTAACGGTAAAACTTCCGCCGTTATTTTCATAAAAATATTTTTGTCGTTTTTCTTAATCCAAATAATAATTTCGTTAATAAGGTCCACTAATGATTGTCTTCGTCGATGCGAATATTCCCCCACACGTTAATATATCCCCACCAATTGAATATAATATAACAACTTGCATACTTTGCAAAATTTATAAATATTACCCATAACTATAACATTATATTAAATCCGCACCATAATATTTAAAAAAAATCGAGAAATTTAAATCTTTATTCGTAAAATTTGGGATTTTACAATCTTCCCTCCTTATGAAATTTTGCCCTCGAAATTTATGTACGTACCTGGTATCCTGAACAGATGAGGACACTTCGTCCGATTCTAACTCTTGAGGTATAACCTTTAAGCTATATTCCAGGATTTTTAACAGGTACATCTTCATACGTTAAATTATTCGCTATCTTGTCCGGTTCTAAATTAATAATGTGGTTCGGGTCGTCCACATATTTACGTAACATCGATACATGAAAAACGTTATGAACATGTGACATTCTTGGCTGTAAAACGAGTCTATAAGCCACAGTTCCTACTTAATCGATGATTTCAAATGGATCAATTAAATCGAGGGTTGAGATTTCCTCTCTTCATCGATTCTTGCTTCTAGAATAACGCCATCTTGAACCTTCTTCTTCACATTCATCGACCTGGTGTGTGTAATTCGAAGCGGCTTTAACTTTATCGATTAAAGTCGATTCTACTCGTATATTCATTATCTTCACGTGGGTTCATATATTCACACTCGTAAACACATACGATCTTCTACTCAACGCGTCAGCTACCACGTTCGCTTTTCCACGATGGTATTGAATGGTACGATCGTAATCTTCAACAGCTCGAGCCAACGTCTTTGGCGCATAATACGTTCGTTTTAGGTGAAGAAATACTTGAGGGTTTTAGAAATGGGTTTTGTCTTTCGGGTCAATACAAAATTCGATTTCACGCCTAGGGTAGGCTAAGAAGTCTTCAAGAATACGTCAGGAAATTTATTAACGATAGAAATATCTTTCAAAACTGTGACCCTCATCCAAGACTTGGATAGCACGTCACATTGATACTTATCAACTTGCCACCGTTATTCACGACGTCCCCTACGGATAGTCTGTCTTCGAAGCATTCCACACAAGGAAGTCAACAACGAAAAGATCGGGGCTCTTTACTTATGGCTTGATATAACAGTGATTGACTTTAGTGGTATGGTTGCTTGAATTCGCATGATAGGTTGGTTAGGAATATGAAAGCTAACAACCTTACTAAAAGCATGATGAGTAGTTAACCAATCGATTCCTAAAATCACATCAAAGACAAGTATTTTCAAAGAGATAAGATCGACAGGTAACGTGAAAGTGTTGATTTGAATCAAACAAGATTTATAAATAATGGTGGTAACGAAGGTTTCTCTCAACTGAGTTTCAACAGATAAATCAAAGTCTAACTTCTCCGGAGTTAAATTCAAACATTAAACACAACTAGGTGAAATAAAAGAGTGAATATAACCGGTATCTAACACGGTATAGACTTCGCAAGAGTTTATGATTAACTTACCCGTGAAAATTTTTATTCAGGTTCCTCGTCACGAAAAAACAAAAACGCTCTCTCTTAAACTACCGGCTTTGGCTTGTCTGGGACATCCTTTGGCATCACCATCCCAGTTGGACTTGACTTCACCATACGACAAAATCGAGCTAGGTGACATTCTCTTCCACAATTAAAACACGCTTTGGATTGCTGCGTACAGTTTGGATGGATGTGTCCCTCCTGTCCGTATTGTAAACATACGACCGATGGTTGTTCTTCTTTTGAAACGGGTGCTGGTGATGCTGCATTTCCATCATTATTGAACCTCCTCTTCTTGAAATTTCCACTCCTATTATCTTGGCCATGATTACCACCGAAGTGGTTACCATTCTTGGCATGATAATTTTGTTGAGCTTTATTTAGACGCACAAATGAAATTAAAATTTTAAAGCAATTTACATTTAAACCCTAAAAGCAGGATCCATGCGAAAATCAATTAATTCAGAGGTTTAGAGATTATACCGGATATAAACTAAAACGAGAATCAAACCGATCATAGCCTCGAATCTCCAACTAATATACAAACCGATTAGCGCTTCTACTAGTATCCACATCGAACGCCGCATTTAACCGTCGAACGATTCTGCAATAAGAAGGACTTGCAGATTAGCCACCAAAAGGAATGGATTTTGAAAGCTTTTTTCTCTAGTCTCTCTCAAGAAATGGCTAGGTTTTTCAATTATAATATGTTACCCTAAGTAGTAATGCTATATATCATATATATAGTAGTTAAAAGGAATTAATCAAATCAAAACCTAATTTTATAAAATCCAATTTATATATATATCTCTTAATTAAGTCTTACTTAATTAATATACATATATATAAATTATCCTTTTAATTTAAATTCGTGATTTAAATACTATTAATCATATTAATATATTTAAATCCTTAAATTTTAAATTAATTCCCTTTTAAATAACGTTTCTATGTGTGTGACCCTATAGGTTATTATTACGTTGGCAATAATTTTAAAATCATATTATAAAATTATAAGCAAAGTGAAATGACATCTAGTAATGCATCATCGCTACCCAAGTAATAATAAGATCGATGATTCGATGCAACCTTTTCGTGACCAATGTTTCAATGTAATTTAATCCTTTTAACCTTAATATCCTAGATTAAACTCGAGTCATGGAATGTGTCATACTCTTCATAATTTATCTGAGTTTTCTTGATCAATGAGTAGACTATATGAAACAAATCACTATTTGAGCATGGCCATGCATTTCATAGTCTTACTCAATCAAGAGGCCTATGGATATCACCCATAATATATAGGATGGTTAAATTCCATCTAGATCACTCATATTTCTCACACGATTAATGATGAACCCAATAATCACCTTTATAGTCCACCCTATTAAAGGTGACATTTGATGATATCAAAGTACATAAATTCTCGTGTAGTAATATAGCGATTTCGGTCGGAGGACCATTACATCATTGTCACTATGAGAATTGCTAATGACACTTCGCATAATGCTCCATATAGAATTCTCATGGTGGAGTGCATAAGTACATCGTTCTCAAACATGTACCTATGCATTGACTTAATATCTCATATATTTATGACCAATGAGATTTGGTCATCAAATCGATCCACATACTAGTCTCAATGCATCATTGTTGTTCCATCAACAATGATACTCGATTAGGACATTTAAGAACACCGATACTAATGGTATATATAATCTCATGTTCAAGTCACATACTTGAAACTATATAATTTGTATCACTATTCTAAGAAATTTTATTATGTTAACAATTATATTACGCAAATAAATAAAACCATAATAAAATCATATATTTATTCAATCAAATATAATATCAAAACGTTAAGCAATTATATCAAATAATTGGCCTCTAGGGCATAAACTCTAACAAATTTCCCCCACAATGGTTATCATTGTCCCGATGAATGAATGCTGCCACTTGCATACGATTATTATTATCGTTGTTGTTGGTCTTCTTTACCTTTTGGTTGTCTTTGACTCATTATCGCGCTCTCTAATAATCGAGCCCTATTCACAACATCTGAATATAAACAAAGTTTCTGAGAAATGAGGTATTGACGTATATTGGGTTTCAAATCTCTTAGAAATATTCGCGTCATTCGCTCCTCATTATCGACAAAATGGGATGCAAACCGAGACAACTCGACAAACTTAGCCTCGTACTGCGACACGGTCATATTATTTTGCTCCAGCTTGATGAACTCCACCTCCTTCATGTGACGAATACTTTCGGGAAAGTACTTGTCGTTGAACGACTCTTGGAACTTCTCCCAAGACATCTTCGAAAGACGTCGATCTGGGTACATTTTCTGATTCCCACCGAAGAATCGCTTTCTTCACGCAACATAAAGGTGGCAAAGGAACCTTTTGCTCCTCTGAGCATCCCAAGACATCAAATATCTTGGTGATCTGCTTTAACCACGTCTCCGCCTTAAGTGGTTATGGCTTTCCCAAAAACTTCGGTGGTCCCAGCTCCTTGAACTACTTAACGGTGACCGACCGTGGGTTGCCATTATTTCCACTTATATTTTGAACAAGAGCCTCTCTTACCTGTTGTTGCATGAATTGCATAAAGCCTCTTAACATTCCATCGTTCATCATTTGGTCAGTGTTGTTGTTTGCATGAGGATTGTCGCCTTCCTGATGCACATTGTCCTGGTTATTGATCTGTGGAGACTCAACGGTCTTCTGTGCTCCATTGATGTTCTCAACATTCTCAGATACCATTTTTAAATACTGCCACAAAACAAGGGTTAATTAACATATCACATATTATCCCTATACTCTGAATGACCAATTAAATACCAAATAAACTTAGGTAGGTCATACTAGCAAAGGAATTTCCTGTCTCTCCCCTCCTAGTTCTTGTCTCACATCTTAGCCAAGGATCATATCCTAAGCTTTGATACCAATTGTGACGCCCCCAAAACAGTATACATCACCCATCTTGAGTCGCCAAATACATGGTACAAAATTCAAATACAAACTTAAATATACAAATCGTTGTAAAATACGATAAAACATAAACCGAGAGTTTAAACAAGAATATTGTCTTCTAGACAATATCCACTCTCAATGGAGTCCTCATAGACAGTATACAAACTCAAATTCAGTCCTCATTACATTTATTGTCACACTATTTAACAGAATGGTGAGGACTACTAAGACACCATGTGACACCCCCAAAATAGGTCTATTCCATCCAACCCATTCTGAGTCCCCAAATACATGGTACAGAAAACAACTACAACTTTATTACAACAATTGTCGTGCAAAATACAACAACACATATGCTGTGAGTTTGGATACAAATATATATCAATCCTGTGACTCATGTCCCAACCGTGGACAAGACCTCATAATGACACCTTACATAAAGGTATAGTCGAAAACTGCTTTTAGAAATTAGAATCTTTGGGAAGTGCTCAAGAAACCTTCGTACATGGGAGGCCATGCGCTCAGGTTATTATAGATATCATATGCCCATGTAATTATCCTTGGTTGACCCAATAGACCCCAAAGAAAAAAAAGAGAAGATTACTATCATATTCTTTTCAATGGCGAGTCTTCTCTTCGACATATCATTATCTCCACCTGTCTCTAATTGAGAGTTATATTTCAAATAGACTCCAAGATCATATAGATAAGGTTGGTAGATATACTCAAAGAAGTGGATGAAGACAACCCCTGTCTTATGATGACACGATGTTGTATGTCATTAGACATCTTGTATGATAGTGGCAAAACACCCTTCCAAGTTAAATTCACCTCACCTCAACATCTATAGACCACCGTTTTATTCCCTTGTTATTCCCCGCTTCTCGACCCATTTACACTTTTATTACCCGAAAGGAATTGTGAAGCAAAAGGGTGAAAGCACAACTATTTCAAGAAAAAGAATATCATGACTAAAGATAAATAAATTATCAATAGCCTTCAACAAAGAATAAATCGGAGATTTAGAACATACGGTAGATGATAAAATTTTTCAACCATAGTTGCAAATGTGAACGAAGAATCCATTAGAAGAGTCAAATAGACCATAAAGTCCATTATCTTCTTCATGTTAAAAGTCCACCAATAATATTTTATCCCTGTAACATCAATCAACAATTCCTTTCCACAATCATATGAATAACTCATAATCATAATTGTGATTCTAAATTTCTCTTCTCATCCAGAACGAAGATAATTTTTATCACCTGTCTTTACCTGAAACATCAAAGATCATGGTTATACCAAATCACAGTTCATATTCATAATCATACTAATAAATCCATCATTGTACTACGGGCCAAAGACATTCATTAACATGTCATCTTTGCACTACGGGCCAAAGATATTCAACAACAGTCATCTTTGCGCCTACGGGCCAAAGATATTCACTAATAATTCATCTTTGCACTACAGGCCAAAGATATTCAACAAGTCATCTTTGCACCACGAGCCAAAGATATTCACTCAATAATTCATCTTTGCACTACAGCCAAAGATATTCAACAAGTCATCTTCAGACACGAGACAAAGATATTCATCAATAATTCATCTTTGCACTACAAGCTAAAGATATTCATTATCATTTCATCTTTGCACTACAGGCAAAAGATATTCAACAACAGGTCATCTTTGTACTACGGGCCAAAGATATTCATCAATAATTCATCTTTGCATTATAGGCCAATGATATTCCTCAACAGTTCATATTTGCACTACAAGCCAAATATATTCATCAACAGTTCATATTTGCACTACAGGCCAAATATATTAATATCTCAAATAAATACATAATCATTTCAGAATTTATATAAACCATAATTATAACCATATATGTTGATCAATTCACCTTTGCACTTAAGCTAAAGATATTCAATTATAAATTCAATGGTCATGATCGCATCAACCAACAATTCAACTTTCAGACCATCGCCAAAGAGAACCTATAGTCACGATCATACCAATAATCTACCCATCTTTACACTCAAGTCAAAGAGAAATATCATCATTAGGGTTATAAGAATGTTATATATGATAATAAAAATAATATAATCAACATATAGATTTAATCTCAAGAGTAAGATTCATAAATCAATGATCTCATAATACCTTAATCAAAATGTTATAAATCACTTAATAATCTCATAATCTAATATTATTAATACTACCACAATATTTTAATCATTTCTTAAACTTATAAACAATTTATTTTAATTGTTTACACTTTACTAATAAATGCATTTAATCATCCTAAAATGCCAAACTCATAAATTTTCATCACCAATAACTAAAACCCTCATCAAAAATCTGCATATACCTTATATATGATTCTAAAGCCATAAAATCATATTTTTCAATTTTCTTACTTCACAAAACATATTTAATTTATTTACTCAAAACTAGAATATTTTCATGAAAAATATCAAATCAGTTCCAAAAATATTTCTTTTCTGGGATTTAGCATAATATAGTCCCATATTGAACATATATTTTTTCTAGAATTTTTAAAATTCATTTACTATTTTTCATATGGCCAAAATCATTAATATTTAGACATTTATCATAAATTGTAATTTTATCCAAAAATTCTGAAATTTACACGGTATACTTTTGTTATATACATGTACTCCCAATAAAAATTTCATCAATTTTGGAATTAACCACAAGGAGTTATAAGCGTTTACTTTTAAAATAGTTTTTTCTCATAAAATCCATAACTATTAATCTATATATCCAAAAATTGCCATTTTTGGACACAATCAACAAAACTCATCTAATTAGCATTTTAAATTTTTCCATAATTTTTGAAGGTTCAGAAAAATTTCGAAATCGAAAAACATAATAACCCTTACATACTAACGACAATATCCCTTACCTCAAAAGAGCAGTACTCTTGACTGGAATAACGTTGAACGAACTTGCATCGTATAGCAACACTCAAGATATCAAAATACTCACAAGAATACACTCGATAATATAGAGAGAGAAATAGAGAGAAAACTTCAGTTTCTGGTGTGATTTTCAATTCTAACCTAAGCACCTATTTATAGGAAATTGCTTAGAACACCAAAGCAGAAAATTTAATATAATAATAATATAAATATAAAATTTTCCTTAGCCCACCTTGACCATCTGAATTCAGCATCTAACATGTGCAAGTGGGTCCCACAACAATGATAAAAACGTTTTCTTTAAAAATATTTAAAACTTCAAAATCAATTATTCCGTAACTTCAATAATTCATAATAAATAGCCCTTTTATCAGAAAATTTGAATCTCAAGACTTTGTATAGGAAATTCAATTCTCTACAACTTTTCAGAAGAAAGTTTTTCCAAATTCCAAACAGAAATTGATCGAAATCCACAAACGGACGATTTTACAGGCTATAATCAGATTTCAGTCAAAATTTGTGTACACCATCATGTTGAACATGTGTTAAACATTTTTTGTAACACACAAAACATGTGTTTAGCATTTAATGCAACAAAACTACTCTTCCTCCTCATTTATTCATATATCACACATTCATTGTAAAAATATCACCATTATTATATTACTGTAATATAATAATATATTTTATCAGAAAAGATAAAATATCAATTTTCAACAATTGTCAAATAAAAAAAATTTCTCCATCTATAACCACATAAAATGATTATTTTCCTTATCAATAATTAATTATTCACAAATAATATTAATCATTGATATGATAATGGGAAATATTGTGTTGTGACAATTATTAAAACAACAATAATATAAAATTTTAACGTAGCAATTATTGAATCAATAAAATAAAATATTGAACAGTAATTACTGTAACAATTATTGAGTAATGTCTTCTTATGAAAAAAATTATCTTGCTTCATGAATAGTACTCGTGAATAGTAACTCGTGAATAGTAACTCGTGAATATTAACTCGTGAATAGTAACTCATGAATAGTAACTCATGAATAGTAATTATAAAAAATTGAATACTTTTATTTCATAAAATTCGGGGTCTTACACACCATATTCTCATTTCCTGAAGAGAGCAGTGAAGAAAAGGGTGAGCTCAATTAGCCCAGTAAAAAATATTATGACTAAGATAATGCATAATAAATTATCATTAGTCTTCAACAATGTTAAATTAATAACATACAATAGACATCAAGTTTAACTGCAGCAGAACAAACAATCCATTAAAAGAGTCAAGTAGAGAATAAAATCTACTATCTTTTATGATTTAAAAAGTTTTTCATGACTTTTATCGCTGAGACTCAGCTTAATAAATAATCCACATCATCAAATCATCCCTGCACTACCGGCCAACGATATTATTTAGTATCACGACCACGAATTATCCATGCACTACGAGCCAAAGATAATCGTGTTTTCATCAACGATCCTGATCATGCCATAAAACAATTCATCTTTTGCTCTCGATCAAGAGAATCCATAGCCATAATCATACCAAAAGCGTCCATCAATGCACTACGGGCCAATGAGGACTTTTTCCACATCATTTGTAACATTACGGTCATGATTATACCGAATAATCCCTGGTCATAATCATACCAAGTCCATCTATGCACTACAGGCCACAGATGACTTTTAACAAAATATAAACATGAGGATGATGACAATGATATAAGAATTCAATAAAATAAATTCAAGAATTAAATTATCCAAGAACTAATAACATCCAAATTGTCAACATGATACTTCTTTGTAGAGTAAAATTCAAGAATAATATTCATGCACAAAAAAATAATTTGGACAGAAAAGAATCAATTTTTCGTCGTGAATAGTACCCCGTGAATAGTACTTCAGGAATAGTACCACGTGAAGTACCCCGACATAAAAAGTACTCCAA
The DNA here is from genome assembly GCA_020205605.1 of Panax ginseng. Lineage (NCBI taxonomy): Eukaryota > Viridiplantae > Streptophyta > Magnoliopsida > Apiales > Araliaceae > Panax > Panax ginseng. The sequence continues at coordinate 11,005,949 of CM035137.1, read as the reverse complement.
ATACCCGAGTGAATAATATTCGGGTGAATAGTAATTTCGATGAATAGTAACCCGTGAATAGTAACTCGTGAATAGTATTTCGGCATGAAAAGTGCCCCGAATACCCCAGTGAATAATACTAGAGTGAATAGTAATCGGGTGAATAAGAACTTAGTGAATAAGAACTCGTAACATAAAATACCAAATAAAATAATATTTCATGGCGAGTATAGAAGTCAAAACTTTAACCAACCGAGTATAATAAAGAATGGAATAACAAAAGAAATCATCGTGCACGCAGATTGCTTAGCATGAAAGTTATCCCAACAAAATAATAAATAATCTAAAACCGTGTCAAAGCGAATACGACCCATCGAAGACGATATTCCAATGTAATAATAAAAATAGAATAACAATGAAATAACCATGCATGCGGTATTTCGCAAAGACAAAGTTATTCCAACATAATAATAAATAACGGAACTAGGTCCCACAAAGCACGCAGATAGGATATATTCCGGATGTAAATAAAAGACGGAACCAGTCCCCAGAAACACAGATAGGATATTTCAATGAGAATAATAAAGACGGAACCATGTCCCACAGAAATGGATGTACAGGATATTCCAATGTAATAATAAAGAATGGAATAACAACGAGAATTTCACCGTGTTTGCGGATTGAGATATGACAAAGTTATTCCAGTGAATAATAAATAATGTAATAATGTAAGAATTTCACCAAGTATAGGGTAGTATCAGCGTATCAAAGTTATTCCAATAGAATAATAAAGAATGGAATAATAGAAGTTCTCTTCATGAATACGAAAGAAATAATACCCTTACCTCAAAAGAAGATTGGATATTGGAATAATGAGAAGGACTTTCTTCTTCTTTCTCTATAATTTCTCTCTATAATAATGACTCTAAAGATTTAGTGAATTGGTGAGAAATGAAGGAAGAATGAGCTTCTATTTATAAAAAATATAGTTTCGATAATTGCACGCTTTGGGGCTCAAAAAATTCTGAAAGACAATACCTCCAACTTTTCTTTCATTTTTAATTTAGTCCTGCAAGTATTATCAATCTTGCACCAACTCCCCTAATAGTAAATCATGTGAATCAATAGTAAAATCATGTGACTCAATAGTAAATTATGTGACTCAATAGTTCTAAACATGTGAAAAAATTAATTACAATATAGTACCTCTATCTATACCTCCATCTTTAACTTAGTCATGCAAGTATTATCAATCTTGCACCAACTCCCCTAATAGTAAATGAATGTGACTCAATAGTACATACATGTGAATAAATAGTTATATAAGCTTGTGAATAAGTAGCAATTAATTACTCATTTATCTGATAAATTACCCGATTTATCAATATAACCCCCAGACATCAATTATCATCAGAATAGATATCGATTTCAATTAACACCAATAATCCCAACACAATGGAACTATAAAATTCATCTTTAATCAACACAAAATTATTCATCATTAATATTATAACTCACAATATTTAACAACCGTGTCGCTCCTGTGAAGCAGGGGCTTTCTAATAAGGATTTCTCCCTATTGGCGCGCAATTAGGTGACCAAACCTCTCCTTGGTAGAACTTCTAGACATTATAAATATTGCCATTTAATAATATAAATAACTTTGTCATCTCAATTATTGATTTAATAATATATCATATAATGAAGAGGATACTATGACAATAATCGAATCAATAATATGAGAGATATTGTAAAATCCCAAATTTTACGAATAAAGATTTAAATTTCTCGATTTTTTTTTTAATATTATGGTGTGGATTTAATATAATGTTATAGTTGTGGGTAATATTTATAAATTTTACAAAGTATGCAAGTTGTTATATTATATTCGATTGGTCGGGGAACATTCTTTGTGTCGGGGAATATTCGTACGACGACACAATCATTGGTGGACCCCACAATGTAATTATTATTTCGGATTGAGAAAACGACAAAAATATTTTTATAAAAATAACGGTAGGAAGTTTACCGTTAATCTTTGTTGAACTACTCGGTAGTAAAAAATACGAAGAATACGCTGCTGGGTTGACAAGAAGACAATTGTATTGATTATTGATGCTTACGTGATAAGTCACTAAGTTTTGTTTTATTGATATTATTAATGTAATAAAAGCGTAAAAGCTTTTTTATATAAAAATGTAATACTTTTATAAAGTTATTCTATAAATAGAATATATTATATTCTATTATGCATAATATTTTGCATAAGTAAAATCATTTTATATAAAAATGTAATACTTTCATAAAGTTATTCGTTTTATTAGATTATAAATAGAATATATTATATTTTATTTAAAAGATTTTGCTTTAAATTTGGACCGTCCGATTAAAAATAAATTAATCTGGACCGTTCATGAATTAATTACTTATCGCAAATCCATTCTTCTATAAATAGAAGCTCACATCCTTCATTATTTCTTACGAATTCTTTGAAACTCTATAGAGAGAAACTATAGAGAATTTTTCTTCTATAATCTTGAGCGTATTTCTTTAGAGTTTAAGAAAGTTTTGAAGCGTAGGCAAGTTTTCTTCGAGTATATCCTCCTCTACCAATGGAAAGTACAAACTTTGTTTATATTCAGATGTTGTTAATAGGGCTCGATTATTGGAAGCGTGATAATGAGTCAACCCAACCAAAAAAGAGAGAAATTTAAGCAAAATGATAATACCATTGATAATACCATCAAGCGGTGACAATAAGCGTGGAGGAATCAACATGCGAAATGGTAACCACTTCGGTGGTAATCATGGCCAAAGTAATAAGAATGGATATTTCAAGAAGAGGAGATTCAACAATGATGGAAAGACGTCAGCATCAGCACCTGTTGTTAAGGAATGAGAACGACCACTTATCATATGCTTCAAATGCGGAGGGGAGGGACACATCAGTCTAAAATGTGCGATGCAGTCCAAAACATGTTATAATTGTGGAAGAGGAGGTCATCTGGCCGATTTCGATTTTGTCGCTCAATCAGAAGACAAGTTCACCTAGGATGGAGGCACCAAAGACGCCTTTTAAAAGTCGAGCCGAAGGTGCTGGAGAGGCGTTTGTCGTGACCTCCGAAAGAAAGCAAGGAACCCGAATGAGGACATCACGGGTAAGCTTATCATAAACTCTAGCGAAGTATATATGTAAGACCCCGAATTTTTTTTAAAATAAATGGAATTTCTTTTATTTATTATGTTGAAATAGTAAGGGTTGATTTGATTAATGTGGAAAGTTATGGGTAAAATGCGCAAATATTTTAAATAAGCATGTGGTTATAAAATATTCATTGTTGTCGGAGAATATTCGTTTGGTCGTGGAATATTCGTACTGTCGGGGAATATTCATACGATGGCGCAACCTTGTGTGGGCCCCATAGCGGAAAGCGATTGGAGGAAGAAAACGATAAGAATAAGTTGTTTTATAAATAACGGCGTAGTTGTTACCGTTAATACTAGTTGAATACCCAGTGGTTAAAAACAAGAAGACACACGCAGTATTACACCAATTATTGATTCTTACGTAAAGAAGGCACTACTCAATAATTGTTACAAGAATTATTGTTCAAAGATTTTATTTTATTGATTTAATAATTCTTTGTGTTGATATTTTATATTCTTGTTGTTTTAATAATTGTCAACGCACGCGGTCTTTTCTATTATCGAGTTAATAATTCATATTATTCGGATAATATTATTACATAACATTATTGGCAATGTCTAGAAAGTTACATCTAAGGAGAGGTTTGGTTATCTAATTGGCGCATGATAAGGAGAAATTCTTATTGAAAAGCCCCTCTTTCCTGAGAGCTCGCACGGTTGTCAATAATGTGATTCGTAATATTATTTGTGAATAATTAATTATTGATTTATACGATGAGAAAAATATTAATTTTATGAGGATATAGATGGAGAAAATTTTTAATGTGACAATTGTTGAAAATTATTATTTTATCTTTTTTCGATAAAATAATTTATTTAAATATATTATTTTAATAATATATTAATGGTGATATTTTTTACAATGAATGTGGGATATATGAATAAATGAGGAGGAAGAGTATTTTGTTGGATTAAATGTTTAACACATGTTTTGTGTGTTGGTGGACCCATTTCTTGATCGAAATTTGATTATAACTTTGTAAAATCACCCGCTTTGTGAATTTGGTCAATTTACTGCTTGAAATTTGGAAAAATTTTCTTACGCAAAGTTGTAGAGAATTAAATTTTCTATAAAACTCACGTGATTCAATTTTACGATAAAAGGGTATTTATTATGAATTATTGAAGTTTTGAGTTCAAATAATTGATTTTGGGAGTTTTAATTAATTATTTTGAGAAAAACGTTTTTGGTGAGTTTGTGAACCTCATTTAACATGTCTATGGCATTTAAAATCAGATTTCAAAGGTGGGCTAAGGAATTTTGTTTATAAATAATATTATTATATTTAATTTTCTACTTTTTGTGTGTTAAGCATTTTTCTATAAATAGGAGCTTAGGTTAGAATTGAAAATCACACCGTAAACCCAAGTTTTCTCTATTTCTCCCTCGATATTTTGAGCGTATTCTTGTGAGTATACTTTGAGTGTTGATATACGGTGCAAGTTCAAGTCATAGCCTATATCCGGTGTTTCAACTGTAATCTTGTCTTTTCGAGGTAAGGGATGTTATTTTCTTCAGTAAATGATATTATTTCTTCAATATCATTACGCCGAAATATTGGTTGGAACTTTTTATCAAATTTAGAATTTTTTCATGTCGAGATTACTATTCATGAGTTACTTATTCACGAAGCATGATGATGTTTTTTATGAAATTTCTATCTTTTGGTGTCTGAGTTACTATTCACGATATCAGATTATTCATTCACGAATACGACCTTATTCACGTAAAAATTAAATTTTTCCTTTTCGTCTAAAATATCTATTATGGATACTAGCTTTGATTGTATCCATATTTTGATCATTCTTGAATTTTACTTGATTTATGATTATTTATGAAGTATTTTGAACTCGGATTGTTTAAAGTACTAATCCATAATACTTGTTCTTTTGTTTTTGGATTCGCTTTTCTTTAAAATTATTTTCATCATCCCTCATCCTATATGATGATGTTCTTGAATATCTTTGGCTTGTAGTGCAAAGATGGTTGATTTTCTTATGAATATCTTTGGCCCGTAGTGTAAAGATGAACAGGTGTTGAGATAAACATGACCGACTGATGAATATCTTTGGCCTTTAGTGCAAAGATGAACAAGTGTTGAGATGAACATGACCGATCGATGAATATCTTTGGCTCAGTAGTGCAAAAGATGAATATTTGATTTGAGATGAATATTGATTGATGTTACAGGATAAAATATTGATGATGGGATCGTTAAATTCATAGATTATAGTAGATTTCATTCTCTACGTAACTCTTCTATGAATTATTATTTTCACCGCGAATATTGATCCGAAACTTGTCATCTATTGTATTCTATCGATTTTTCCTGTTGAAGACTAACGATAATTTGTTGTACATTATCTTAGTCATAACATTCTTTCTTGGGCTAGTTGAGCTCACCCTTTCCTTTTATTCCATTTTTTCTTCTCTGAAGCGAGATTATAGCAGAACTAGTCGGGTGTGGAGTGATGGTTCTAGATAGTTGTTTTAGTAGTCCCTCACTATTACGTAAAATAATCGTATCAATAATGAGGATTTATTTGAGTGTGGATATTGTCAGAAGACAATATTTGTATTTAAACTCATAGTATATAGGTTGTCGTATTTTGCACGATAAACGTATTAATAAAGTTGTAGTTATTTCTGTACCATGTTATTGACGACTCAGAATGGGTTGTGTGGAATGGACCTATTTTGGGGGCGTCACAATATACCTTATTTGATACCGGTTCTACCCATTCCTTTATTTCTCCTACTTGCGCTCAACGTTTAAATTTGACTCTGGAGAAATTGGACTTTGACTTATCTGTTGAAACTCCGTTGGGAGAAACCTTCATTACATCCACTGTTTATAAGTCTTATTTGGTTCAAATCGGTACCCTCACATTACCTCTCGATCTTATCTCTTTGAAAATACTTGCCTTTGATGTGATTTTAGGAATCGATTGGTTAACTACTCATCATGCTTTTCGTAAGATTGTTAGCTTTCATATTCCTAACCAACCTATTATTCAAATTCAAGTAACCAAACAACTAAAGTCAAACATTGTCATATCAAGCCATAAGTAAAGAACCCGAGCCTTTCGCTGGTGACTTCCTTGTGTGGAATGCACCGAAGCCAGACTTTCCGTAATGAGACGCCGTGAATGACGTTGGAAAGTTGATAAGTATCAATGTGACGTGTTATCCAAGTCTTGGATGAGAGTCACAGTTGTGAATGATATTTTTATTGTTAATAAATTTTCTGACGTATTCTTGAAGACTTCTTAGCCTACCCCTAGAGCGTGAAATCGAATTTGTACTGACCCCATAACAAAACCCCATTTCTAAAACCCTTAAATATTTTCTTCACCCAAAACGAATGTAATATGCGCCAAAGACGTTGACTCGAGCTGTTGAAGATTACAATCGTACCATTTAATACCATCGTGGAAAAGCGAACGTGGTAGCTGACGCGTTGAGTAGAAGATCATATGCGTTTATAAGTGTGAATATATAAACCTACGTGAAGATAACGAATATACGAGTAGAATCGACTTTAATCGATAAAGTTAAATCCGCTCAAGCTAAATACTCAGAGCTGATGAATGTGAAAAATAAGGTTCAAGAGGGCGTTATTCTAGAAGCAAAAATCGATGAAGAGAGGAAATCTCAACCCTCGATTTTATTGACTCATTTGAAATCCTTGATCGAGTAGGAATTGTGTCTTATAGACTCGTTTTACCGCCAAGTATGTCGCGTGTTCATAATATTTTCACATATCGACAAGTTACGTAAATATGTGGACGATTCAACCACATTATTGATTTAGAACCTGGGACGAGATAGCGGATAATTTAACGTATATGAAGATGTACTGTTAAAATCTCGGAATATATTCAACACTCAAAGGTTATACCTCAAGAGTTAGAATCGGACGAAGTGTCCTCATCGTTTCTAAGATACAGTGTACATATACGTAAATTTCGAGGCTTAATTTTCATAAGGAGGGAGATTGTAAAATCCCAAATTTTACGAATAAAGATTTAAATTTCTCGAATTTTTTTTTTTTGAATATTATGGTGTGGATTTAATATAATGTTATAGTTGTGGGTAATATTTATAAATTTGACAAAGTATGCAAGTTGTTATACTATATTCGATTGGTCGGGGAATATTCTTTGTGTCGGGGAATATTAGTACAACGTCACAATCATTGGTGGACCCCACAACAAAATTATTGTCGGATTGAGAAATCGACAAAAATATTTTTATGAAAACAACGACGGAAGTTTACCGTTAACACTGTTGAATTACTCGGTAGTAAAAGTACAATAACACGCGTGTTGCATAGTAGCACACGGTATTGATTATTGATGCTTAAGTCACTCAGTTTTGTTTTATTGATATTATTAATGTAATAAAACAGAAAACCTTTTTATATAAAACAGAATACTTTTATAAAGTTATTCTACAAATAGAATATATTATATTCTATTATGCATAGTATTTTGCATAAGTAAAATCTTTTTTATATAAAAATGTAATACTTTTATAAAGTTATTCTATAAATATAATATATTATATTTTATTATGATATAGTGCCTACATTCAGAAGACCCCAAATTATTAATAAATAAAATTTATTTTCCTCTATTTATTATTTTGAAATAGTAAGGGTTCATTTGATTAATGTGGATAGTTATGGGTAAAATACGCAAATATTTGAATAAAGCAAGTGGTTATAAAATATTCATTATTGCTTGGGAATATTCGTTTGGTCGTGGAATATTAAATCTGTCGGAGAATATTAAATTTGACGGTATAATCTTTGTGGGCCCCATAACGGAAAGCGATTGGATGAAGAAAACGATAAATATAAGTTGTTTATAAATAACTTGGTAGTAGTTATTAATTAATCTTGTTAGAAGAATACGAAATTGGTTAAAACACGATGTAATACGCGTTGTTGCACAAGAAGACACCTGTATTGCACCAATTATTGAAGGCACTACTCAATAATGGTTATGTGAATTCTTGCTCAATATTTTATTTTATTGATTTAATATTTTCGTGTTGATATTTTGTATTCTCGTTGTTTTAATAATTGTCAACGCACAAAGATTTTCTATTATCTGAGACAATAATTCATATTATCTCGAATAATATTATTAGATAACATTATTGGCAATGTCTAAAAAGTTCGCTTCAAGGAGAGGTTTGGTCATCTAATTGCTACGCAAAGAAAGGAGAGAGATCCTTATTGAAAAGCCCCCTCTCTTAGAAGGCGCCTGCTGGTTGTTAATAATGTGATTACGTAATATTATTTATGAATAATTAATTATTGATTTATATGATGAGGAAAATATTGATTTTATGAGGATATAGATGGAGAAAATTTTAATGTGACAATTGTTGAAAATTAATATTTTATCTTTTTTCGATAAAATAATTCTTTTAAATATATTATTTTAATAATATATTAACGATGATATTTTTACAATGAATGTGGGATATATGAGTATATGAGGAGGAAGAGTATTTTTTTTGGCATTAAATGTTTAACACATGTTTTGTGTGTTGGTGGACACAATTATTGATCGAAATTTGATTATACCGTAAAATCGCCTGTTTGTGGATTTCGATCAATTTCATTTGGAATTTGGAAAACTTTCTTCTACAAAGTTGTAGAGAATTGAATTTCCTATAAGAAGTTCTGAGATTCAATTTTCCGATAAAAGAGCTATTTATTGTGAATTATTGAAGTTTTTAGATATCGGTGTGAATTGATTTTTGGAGTTTAAATTATTTTTGTTAGAAAAACGTTTTTTGTATTTTTTGGACATCATTAACATGTGTGGCTGGTGTATAATTATATTAATTATATTAATATTATATTCAATTTTCTGTTTTTTGGTGTTCTAAGCAATTTCTATAAATAGGGTGCTTAGTTTAATTAAAATCACACCGTAAACTCAAGTTTTCTCTATTTCTCTCTCGATATATTGAGCGTATTCTTGTGAGTATACTTTGAGTGTTGCTATACTATGCAAGTTCAAGTCATAGCCTATATCCTGTTTCAACTAGAAATAATTGTCTTTTGTGAGGTAAGGGATGTTATTTTTTTCGTAAATGATATTATTTCTTCAATATCATTATGCCGAAATATTGGTTGGAACTTTTTATCAAATTTGAAACTTTTTATGTTGGAGTTACTATTCATGAGTTACTATTCACGAAGCGTGATGATGTTTTTTGTGAAATTTCTATCTTTTGGTGTGTGAGTTACTTATTCACGATATCATGACTATTCATTTAATCGACACTATTCATCGAAAAATGAAATTTTTTCTTTTTGTCCAAAATATCTATTCTGGATATTAGCTTTGATTGTATCCATGTTTTGATCATTCTTGAATTTTACCCCACTCTGGTTGGTTATGAAGTATTTTTGAATGGGAATTGTTTAAAGTGTGAATTCTTAATATTTGTTCTTTTGCTTCACTGGATTCGTTTTCTTTAAAATATTTTTTTTATCATCCTCATTCCCGAATGATGATATAATGAGAATATCTTTGGCCCGTAGTAAAAAGATGAATGATTTTTGATGAATATCTTTGGCCGTAGTGCAAAGATGAGCAGTGTTTAGATGAACATGGTCGATCGATGAATATCTTTGGCTGTAGTGCAAGGATAAATATTTGATTCAAGATGAATATTAATTGATGTTACAGGGATAAAATAATGATGATGGACTGTTAAATTCATAGATATTAGTAGATTTCATCCTCTACGTAACTATTCTATGAATTATTATTTTTCGCTGCGAATATTGATATAAAACTTGTTGTTTAATGTATTCTCTCAGATTTTTCCCTGTTGAAGACTAACGATAATTTTTTATATTTTATCTTAGTCATAATATTCTTTATCGGGCTAGTTGAGCTCACCTTTTTTCTTTTTGTTCCATTTTTCTTCTCGTGAGGCGAGAATGTAGCGAAGTCTTAGTAGGGTATGGAATGAAGGTTCTAGAGAGAGTTGTTTAGTAGTCCTCACCATTTTTGTAAAATAATGTATCAATAATTATGATGATGATTTATTTACATGTGGATATTGTCTAGAAGATAATATTTGTATTTAAACTCAGAGTTTATGTGTTGTCGTATTTTGCACGACAAATGTATTAATAAAGTTGTAGTTATTTCTGTACCATGTTATTGACGACTCAGAATGGGTTGGGTGGAATGGACCTATTTTGGGGGCGTCACATACATAGTGTTTTGTATAGTAAAATCTTTTTATATAAAACAGAATACTTTTATAAAGTTATTCGTTTTATTAGATTATAAATAGAATATATTTTATTTTATTTAAAAGATTTTGCTTTAAATCTGGACCGTCCGATTAAAAGTAAATCAATTTGGACCGTTCATGAATTAGTTACTATGCAGTCCATTCTTCTATAAATAGAAGCTCATTCCTTCATTATTTCTTACGAATTCACTGAAACTCTAGAGAGAGAAACTATAAAGAGAATTTTTCTTCTATAATCTTGAGCGTATTTCTTTAGAGTTTAAGAAAGTTTTGAGCGTAATGCAAGTTTTCTTCGAGTATATCATCGCCCTACCAGTCGGAGTACTCTTCTTTCAAAGGTATGGGATATTATTTGTTGTACTCGTAAAGGGTATTATTTTTTTTATATTCATGAAGAGAACTTCTGTTATTCCATTCTTTATTATTCTGTTGGAATAACTCAGATACGCATGATCACCCTATACTTGGTAATTTTTTGTTGTTATTCCATTCTTTATTTGGAATATCCCGCTTACAAGGCGATATTACCGACTGGTTCCGATTATTTATTATTCGTTAGAATAACTCGCTCATATCTAAGTACCGCATGCATGGTGATGATTTCTTTTGTTATTCCATTCTTTATTATACTCGGTTGGTTAAAGTTTTGACTTCTATACTCCATGAAATTAGTGGAATATCCTTGATATTTCAAGGCTTCATCCAAAGATCTTTTCATGGAAATATTCTTCCGACCATTCTTGAATTTTACTCTCACAAAAGAAGTATCATGTTGACAATTTAGGACGTTATTAGTTCCTCGGATAAATTAATTCTTGAACTTGTTTTTATTGAATTCTTATATCATTGTCATCATCCTCATGTTTATATTTTATTGAAAGTCATATGTGGTATGTAGTGCATAGATGGACTTGGTATGATTATGACCGAGGGATTATTCGGTATAATCATGACAAAGAATGTTACAAATGATGTGGTAAAAGTCCTCGTTGGCCCGTGAAAGTGCATGATGGACGAGTTGTTGGCATGATCATGACTATTGATGAATACACGAATATCCTCGCCCGTAGTGCATGGATAATTTGTGGTGTGATACTAATGAATATCCTTGGCCGTAGTGCATGGATGATGTGGATTATTTATTGTTCGAGTCCCAATGATAAAAGTGATGAAAAACCTTTTAAATCATAAAAGATAGTAGATTTTATTCTCTACTTGACTCTTTTAATAGATTGCATGTTTCACTGCAGTTAAACTTGATGTCTATTGTATTTTATCAGTTTAATATTGTTGAAGACAGATAATTTATTCTGCATTATCTTAGTCATAATATTTTTTACTGGGCTAGTTGAGCTCACTCTTTCCTTCATTATTTTCTTCAGGAAATGAGAATATATTTAGATTTAGTGGGAAGCGGATCGACAAATTCAGATGATAGTATATATATCTACCACGTTCAAAATGGTACATTTAAGTTTTACTCAAAAACTGACTACATAAAAAAAGCAGTAAACGCTTGGGTCATATAGCAAAAAAGGGGAAGAAGCGGGTCACAATCTTTTTCCCCATTTGAGAGCTCAATCTAATTTTCTCTCATTTGAGAGCTCAATCTAACCCCATTTTAGAGCTCAATCTAATTTTCTCTCTCCCGGATTCTTTCTTCCCATTTGAAAAGAAACGATTCTCGTATGTTCGTCTCAACGATCGGAAGGTAAAGATTTGAAGCAAACCGGAAGGCAAAAAGAAGATCAAACAGAACTTGTTACAAAGAGAATCGGAAAGTAAAGATTGCTACTTAATTTTGTAATTTTTGTTTTGGGGTTTGAGTATATACAAAGATCTAGGGTTTGTTTTGCTTCAAAGATCTAGGGTTTGTTTTGGGGGAAGTGTATTGGTGATTTTGTTCTCTGTTATGAATATCTTCTTTACTGAAAAAACATACATGATGAAATTATATTTTTGAAAAAGTTACATTCAGTTATTTGACCATTTGAATTTTGAAGTTGTTGGGTCATTCCATTTTGAGTCTAATTTCAAGGCTTTTAAGCAGAAATTCACATTTTTGCATGTTTAAGGAGTTGAACAAATTTGGGTTAAACACCAAATGCACTTCTTTTGAACTGAAAGTAAATCAACAATTTCATGGGTATTCAGATTGTAAAAATGACACAGATGGGACCCATTACAAAATTATGAAAGTTGTCTTAACATAAAACAATAGATAATGTTAGAAAATTGTCAAGATTGAAGAGAATTTATTAATTTTTTCAAGTTAGTTCAATCTTAACTTAATTTTATTTATATACACCCAGTCAAAATTCGATTATATGAAGTATCTATAATTGAAGACTAGGCATGATAGAAAAATAACTGATGAAAGCCTTTTGTCGTTGTGGTTTCTTAAAAATTGTCAATTATGTTTGACATTTTTATCGAACTCAAAGAAATTACTGTGTTGGTTGAAGTTTAAAATCTCTATTTGAGACGTGGTTCTAAATTCTTTTATGGGTTCTTTATATAATTTATAATCAATTTGTTCATTATTTTTCTGTTTATATTTTTCTATTATATAATTTATAATCATTTTGTTCATTGTTTTTCTGTCACTATCTAATGTTTTCATTCTTCTACAAAATCGTCCTTTTATCCTTTTTATTTTTCCCTATTATTTTTACATTATCAGTTCATTTTGTGTCTCCTGAATGCAATTTTATAAATCAGACTTTTAGATTTATGTGATTTGCTTTGGAGATTTCTGATAGGTATGTGATCTTTTTTTTTATAGGTTCTATGTTTCGGGCTTTATTTTGTCATGAAGCTTGAGATATATCTCAATTATATTTATCTCATCCATTAGTGATATTCTGTTTTCCCCTTTCATTTCAAAGCTATAATGTTGAAAGAAGAACCAAGAAAAGAGAACTAATCTTTCTTGATGTCAATACGAAATGAAGAAAAAGAATGTCACCACCGATCTCAAAATGGATACAAATTCCAATGTAATGTTATGTATACTTGTTGTTGTTAATGTTATTAAATCGGTTGTAATTTTGATAATTTTCATTATCTAACCAACACGTTATGTATGCAGTGTATAATTTGTGGTTTACAATATTATATATGTTGAGATGGACATCAATAGAACGTTTTGTACCGTTGTACGTATTTGTGGTGTAAAGCACATGGTGTTTAAGGTTGCTATTGTGAGTAGAATACGATTTGCTCCAGTTTTATTGCTCAAATATATATAGAAGGTGTTGGTTGATTAAAATAAGTTTTGTCTACACGTCTAGTAATGGGTCTTAGTTAGTCATATTTTTGAAGTTGAGTTGTATTTCACTTTTCTCTATTATCAATACCATCTTCTTGTTCACTATTCCTTCAAAAATTTGAATGAGTCTGGTTAGTTGAGCCAGGCAAAGATAAAAATGAATCAGAATTCCATACAAATTACAGATATGTATATACTCAAAGCATTACATTAATAAATTGTACTTGCACACTCACATCTGTCTCTTTCTTTAACAACACTGCAAGGAAAAAATAGAACTACAGCTGGACTTTAGTACAAAACATATTACTGCTTACTTTCCTTAAAAATAAAAAAAAAGAATGTAGAAATTTGTATCAAGAAGGGACCAAAACCGTCTAAGGTGTGCTACATTAATGATAGATTACAATGACAAATTGTTGTTACTACTACAAAACTCATTGCGAGCGTCAACCGGCTTAAGTCCCCAACTCATATCCTCAGAATGTCTCACTTGTATCTATTCCTGTCTTTGCCTTGCAATCATAAAAGGGAGGAGCATGAAAACAAGGTTCCTCTATTACTTAAAAGTCAATTTCAGTCATCACAGCAGCAGGTTCTCCTTTTCCTACAGCAACGATCCGCTCCTTCTCAAATCTGTAAAAAAAAGGATTGCAACTGAGAAATCAGAAGGTAATAACGAATTTGAAATGTTCTGTTATATTTTTTAAAATTCTAAATACAAAAACACCCAGTTACATGTAGAGAGAGAATAGGCTTACAGGTCCCAGAAGAACATTTCAAAGAACAAGGAGAAATTAGAGTTTTGACACATATTACACCTCTCGGTCTCTACCGATTACAGCAAATTTGTGGGTCTGTGTGACGAATATACACCAGACGTTGGTGATGGCTTCAGACTGAACGAGTGCACTCTCGCAGAGGGAACATGAAATAAATAAGTACATATTTAAAAAGGGAACCAGTTGTTTGATAAACTTTGGAGCTATGCGTTATTGGAAAAGTAGTAGCAGACAACAAAACAATTTTAGAACAATTATCCAAATGAATTAGGAAGAATAATACAATTACTAACAATATTTCAATACAACCAGTAAGAGCAATATAATAATACTAGTCTAGTCTCAGTTTGATGTACAGACCAATAAAAAAAATTTAAATTTCGGGCCAAATTTATTAGCCTCACTTAAATGAAAGAGTTACTCTCTTTCCGTCCACTGCAAACTTCTGACTGTCTTCAAGCTGCATTAATAAAACAAAACTATCAAGGCTGACTAAACAAGGATTTTTTTTTAATTAAGATTGAGTATTATGGTTCATTTTCATAATGCAGAATACCAAAACTATAGCATGAACTAGCTGACAAAATTGTTCCACTAGTAGCAATGCAGTAACTTCTGTTTTAAGAAAGTAAGAGCCTCTCCTCTTGAAGAGAAATTAGAAAAAATAGAAGATTGTTCATCCATAAGAGCTTTTAGCTGTTTCATCTTTAATGACTCTCCAAGAACCTATAAACAAGAAATTAATCAGGGGAAGATAAAGAAAAGATAAATTTTAGAGAAGCTCACAAGATCAAAGAACACACTTGACGAAGAACTGAAGAAGATCAAAGAACACACTTGACGAAGAACTGAAGAAGTTGTCTACACAGTTTTTTTAGCTTTACTTTTGGTTCATCTCTCTTGCACTTCTCTGACGTGAATTGTCGCACATCTTATTTAACAGAACAAAAAATGCATTAAAATCTGGAATAAGAAATAGTGAAATACACAAGAAGAGATTCAGAAACTTAGAAGTGTAGACACAAGAAAAGAAACACAGATTTGAGATCTTCGTCCCCGAAAAAAAAGTAAAACAAATACTAAAATACAAAAATGGATGCCCAAATTAACAATAGGAACATACCAAAAAATTCCAAAACAATCAAACACAAAATAACATAAAAACGAGAAGAAAAAAAAGAGAGCCAAAAGAAAGATTAAAGAACTATAACTTCCAAATCAAATTCACATAATAATATCAAAAAAACTCAGAAAATTATGATTGTAAACAGAGCACAAAATCACCAATTCACTTCCCCCCAAAACAAACCCTAGATCTTTGTAGCAAAACAAACCCCAAAATAGAAATTACAAATTAAGTAGCAAATTACAAATAGTTGAAAATATATGTCAAGATTCAATTCCAGAGTTCTCAAAAGCAGAACAAGAATGGTTATTAGTAATTTCAAGAATTAAACCCCAGGAAAATATAAGAAGAATAAATTTAAGAAGGCCAAAATAACAAGTTTTTTTTTGTATTGAGCACCTATTGTTCTATTTTTCTACTAATATAATTTTTCCCAATCTTCAATTATGGGCTCAACTAGCCTCTGTTTGTAGCAATGTCCGATCATAAAATTAAGAACAAGAAGTACTCAATGGTAAAATGGTTAAAAGACAGAGTATCAATATCTCACTTGGTTACAACTTACAAAGTAATTGTACTCTAGTTAGCCTGAACAATCAACCAAATAAACGAATTCTCAGATAAATTATGCAAAGAGATGGAACAACTCAAGCTGAAAATAGATGAAGAACGCAGAGCAAGATCAAAACATAAACAGGTCCTATGGCTGAGGAAGCGGACTCTTCAGACATTGCAACTTACTCTTGTACATGGAGAAAACAGAGAACAAAGAGGTCCTCACATAAACAATACACTTTCCCCAAAATAAACCCTAGATTTCTTTCAAATCAAACAAAAATTACATAATTAAGTCAGAATCTT
Organism: Panax ginseng; assembly: GCA_020205605.1. Lineage (NCBI taxonomy): Eukaryota > Viridiplantae > Streptophyta > Magnoliopsida > Apiales > Araliaceae > Panax > Panax ginseng. Next base: position 10,989,426 of record CM035137.1, on the reverse strand, counting down.
TACCTTCCGATTCTCTTTGTAAGAATCTTTACCTTCCGATTTGCAACACCACCTGTTCGATCACCTTTTTACCCTTCCGATTTACTTCAGGCGAGCTGATAGAGAGAGAGAGAGGGACAAGGTCGCTGATCGAGAAAGGAAAGAGCGAGAGAGAGCAGGCGAAGTGTACTGATATATTGGATGGTTTTATTTTATTTGACCCAACAATTCTTTTTGACCCGCGTGTCTTTGCTTCAGACAACAATAACTTAATCCGTTATTTTATTCCGTCGTTTGAGTCCGCCCCACATCCTCCCTCTATATATATATATATATATATATATATATATATATGAATTTGTAATATAGACGCAATATAGAATTTGCTAAGATTTAAAATGGGGTGATGAAAACAAGAATGAGAACTGGATTACAGCTAAAAGAAGCAATACATGAATTGATGCCCCCCTCTTAGTGGTAATTTAATTTGAGGTATCCCTCCTCAGATTTGGCTCCCATTTCCTTTAATTTTATTCAATATATCAATTATTTTATTTTAATAATTTTGTTAATAATGATCAAAATATATTAATTGATAGTTGATAATATTAAGATCAATCCTACCAAAATTAGAATCATAAAAAATATTTTTACTGTTAAAAATCTAGAAGAATTTTATCCATTGAAATTTTGATAAAAAATTCACATATTCATCAAATGGTGAAAAAATCTCGAATTATTTTTATATTTCAAATAATTATACTATTTAATCATGGGCGGATCTACCTTAGGGTAGTGGGGTCAATTGACGCCATTGAATTTTTGGTAGTCACTTTTTAATTTGATTTTGATTTTATAAAGTATTTAGTAAAAATAAAAAATTCAGACTAAAAGACTATTAAATGTCTCAAATTTTTACTAACACCAACATTCCACTCTTTTATAGGAGTATTGTTTAGTAACTTACATTAAACATGATATTTTTACAGCTATTGAAATAAGACTATCATCACGATAGTTTTAAACAATGAAATCTCGAAAAATGTTATTATAAATAATATTTTAACAATATTATTTAGTTTTATAATTTATTTTAGAGGACACCAGAAGCGTCTCTTATAATAACAATGTTTTAAAAAATTATAAAATATCATTTTATATATAACATAAGATCAAGGAAGTGTATTCAATTATATAAAATAATATCGATTTTATATGATAGCTCACACAATTATTTATAATATTCCTCATATTTTGCCTTTATTTTATTGTATTTTATTTATTTTATAAATTTTTATTTTAAAAAAATTGATCCCACTGAATTAATGAGCTGAATCCGCCCCTATAATTAATAAAATAACTTAATTGACCGATTTCAATTACACTACTCATAAGAGCCAAATCCCCATGTCTATAATATATAATATGGCTTGTTATAGCAGCAGTGCTACTGCTACTGAGGGTTATTGTTACAACAAGTCTTCGCAGACAGCTTTATTGAGCAGGAAAATTAGATATTTTTTAAAAAAACTTTATTATTGCGGCTCTTTAAAAATATATAATATTTATTCTCAAGAATTTTTATAAAATATAATATTTTAAGTATGATTTGAATATATATATAAACAGGTTATACAGTCACAATATGTATCTAAATTACACCTAAAACACTATATTTTATAAAAATTCATATTAAAATAAATACTATATATTTTTTGAGAGTCACAATAAATTTTTTTAAAAATATTCAATTTTCCTGTCCAAAAAAGTTGTCTGCATAAAAAGACTCTATTTGTTATCCCTCCATATATCCACGTATACACATATATAATAGTACTCCATCCGTTCTTTAATATAAATCATTTTAAAAAAATATTTTTTTTCTATCCTTTTTTTAATATAAATTAATATTATATTTAATATTATACAATTATTTTTTTAATACTTATATACAACTGTGAAGCGTCTTAATACGGAGGGAGCAGTATTATTAATGCAATCCACTTCTGTTATGTGGGCCCTGATGGCTTCATTTGGCATTTAAGATCTTTAACTTCACACTTGCATAGTTATATGTGCCAGCTTTTTTTATATACTCATTTGAAAATTTAAACTATAATTTGGTCATGTTTTCATATATACTCATATAAGGAAGGTATCTACAATAAAATTATACTCCCAATAAAATTTAAACTATAATTTGGTCATGTTTTATATGAGTATAATTTTATTGTAGATACCTTCCTTATATGAGTATATATGAAAATATGACCGAATTATAGTTTAAATTTTCAAATGATATTATTCCTTCCATCTCATTATATCTGACGTTCTAAAGAGTTTTTTTTTTCTCAAAATATTTAACGTTTTACAAAACTAAGAATATTTTGTCTATTTATTTCCTTTTCTACCCTTCTTTCTCCACCACCATTAATGGCTATTTCTCTATTTTCAAAAAACAGTTCAAATTCTATTCTTTAATTAGGAGAGAAAATTAGGAGAGAGAGTGTGAAATTAAGTTTGGTGTTAATGAAGAATTAAATGAGATTAAAGTATTAATTAAGGGTAAAATAGTAAAATTATATCTATTCTTAATTTATGTGAAAATCTCTAGAACGTCAGATATAATGAGACGAAGGGAGTAATTTTTAACAAAATTAATCACACCATTTTATTGGTAACAACAAAAGTAGCCGACTGTCAAAATTCTACAAATCGATAAGTTGGTATGGAAAAAAACAAAGAATGAATGGTGCAATTCTTAGACGATTTAGAATTTACTTCAATTAGCAATGCAGTCATTCAAAAAATTACACATTTCTCTAAAAAATTATCTAAAGCCGGCCATGGGCATGCCCGCATGGGCCAACAGAACAACCGTCTAGGGACCGCAGTTGAGGGGCCCAAATATTTTTATAAATTTATGTATTTATATATATAAAAAAATTAAATAACAAAAAGATTAGCGATATTATGCATTGAAAACATTAAATATGATAGTATAATTGATGATAAAAAATATTAAATATGATAGTATAATTGATGATTTTGCATCTAAAAGTGAAACAAGAAGATATTTTAAATGATGTTTTGTGGTTTAGATTTTATTGGGTAAAACTAAAGAAATACCCACTGTAGTTGGTAGGTTTTACTGATTACACCATTGAACTTTTAATTTTTCAAATTACACCACTAAACTAATTATTATTTTGAAATTGGGTCATTCCGTTAAAAAAAATAAACGGACGTTAATTTTTTATCTACAAAACTAATGAATTACCCATTGTAGTTGGCACATTTTACTGATTACACCATTGAACTTTTAATTTTTCAAATTACCCCATCAAACTAATTAAAAATAATTATTTTAAATATTTTTAAAAATAATTATTATTTTAAGTAAAAAATATTAAAAACTTTTTTTTCTTCATAAAATATAGATTCAAAAAAAATTAGAGTGATTTTAAGTTAAATTAATGTCTACTTAATTTTTTAATAGAATGACCCATTCTTAATATTATAATTTTTTTTAAAAAAACTAAAAATAGAAATTAAAATAAAAAACAGTAAAAGATAAATAAAAAAACTGATTCAATTTTTCAAAAAAGAAATTAATAATTTTCATAAATAAATATTATTTTCAAGAAAAAAAATTGGAAAATTCTTCATATTTTAAAAAATGAGTAAAATTTTATAAAATATAGATTCAAAAAAATAAACTTTATTTTCAAAAAAAAAAAGAATTTTTTTTTAAATCAGTAAGGTTTCATAAAACTTTAATTTTTTTTAAATCTATATTTTATGAAACTTTACTCATTTTATGGAAAAAACAATTAAAGTTTCTAATATTTTTTACTAAAAATAATAATTATTTTTAAAAATATTTAAAATATTCATTTTTTAATTAGTTTAATGGGGTCATCTGAAAAATTAAAAGTTAAATGATGTAATCAATAAAACGTGTCAACTACAGTGGGTAATTCATTAGTTTTGTAGAAAAAAAAATTAACGTCCGTTTATTTTTTTAACGGAATAACTCAATTTTAAAATAATAATTAGTTTAGTGAGGTAATTTGAAAAATTAAAAGTTTAATTGTGTAGTCAGTAAAACTTGATAACTACATTGTGTATTTCATTAGTTTTACCGATTTCATTGATATTTTTATTTTGTAGGTACATGTGATGATTCTTTGCTTCGATGACATTTTAAAGTATTCTTTGTTATCTTTTGTAAATTCTTATAATTTTAATAAAATTAATTAGTTGATAATTTTTTTTTATTTAGTTTGTATAAAGGGGCATTTGTCCTGGGCCTTAAAAAATCCAGGACCGACTCTAAAATTATCACTAATACTTATTTACGTAACTGATAATTAAAAAATAGACATAAACATTCACGATATATATCGTTTTTCTTATTTTTTTTGCTTAACCGAGGAATACACACAAAATTGAATTTTCGGAGAAATTTGATAAATAAATAATATATTAAAATAAATAATAAGCTACACGCAGTTAAATCAATCTCTAATATATTAAAATAAATAATAAGCTAAAGAAGTCATTCAAAAAATAATGTGATATGACATAAAATAACCCAGCTTGAATCACTCCATAAGTCTTACCAAATTAGCTTAGAAGGTAATTAAGTCATGACTAACGTTTGTTTATGCTACAAAATGTTGGTTTTTGATTTTTTTTTTTTTTCTTCTTGAATCAAAATATAATTTCAGTGATGTATAAATAAAATTCCCTCCGTTTAATTTGCAATCAAGGATACATTTTAAAATTCTAAAATTCAAAACTGGTATGAGCTTATTCAGTTTTAAAATAAACAATTATAATTATTGTATATTAATTAAAAAAAATACTATTCATTATGATATTTATTACTTGTAATACTCAAAAAAAAAATCATATCAAACTATAACTCTTCTCTTCTTATTAAGTCCGGTTCAAGTTTTTCTCAGCCTGGTTGGGCCTGATCGTAGTCATCATCGTGCTCCCGTGATAACTAACCCCATTTAAATATTATTTACCAATAAAAATATCAATCCTCACTCAACTGAGTCTATATAAATTGGGCCTTACAATTCCGGATCACTCCAAAAATCTCAAATACCAAATGTCGAAAACTAAATTGATTTGTGGGAGTCTGAGGGGATGTAACATCTCACTCACTTATCTCCACATACCAAAAATATGAATTATCCAACAAATCCATCTCTTTCTTCCTCAATTGTATAGCAATTTCCTCCTCAATCTTTCTTTCCAAAAAGAGATTCAACAAATTAACCCTCATGATTATATCCTCTCCTCCAGCTTCTTCATTCTCTCTATCCACAGTAATCAATTCAAGGTTACCCATCTTAGAATCATTTCTGAAACCTCCTAAGACTTGCTTCTCAAAAACTTTATCTTCTTCAGTTTACTACTCATTTTCTTCTTCAAATTCTAGTTTTCATTGCAAGAATCAATTTTTCCATGACAAGAACAGACACCTGCATGGGAAAAGGAAAAATATCAGGACTTGGGCTTTACCCGGATTTGATTTTAGTGGCTTTGAGAGTGCTCAGTCAGTTTTGGAGGCAGCTGCAGTGCTAACTGCTATCATTGTTGTTCATGAAAGTGGTCATTTCTTAGCAGCTTATCTTCAAGGAATTCGTGTAAGTAAATTTGCAGTTGGGTTTGGTCCAATTTTAGCTAAATTTAATGCAGACAATGTAGAGTATTCAATTAGAGCATTCCCACTTGGTGGGTTTGTGGGTTTTCCTGATAATGATCCTGATAGTGATATTCCGGTAGATGATGTAGATTTACTTAAAAATAGACCCATGTTTGATAGGGTTCTTGTTATTTCAGCTGGTGTAATTGCCAATATTGTGTTTGCTTATGTGATAATCTTTGTACAAATATTATCTGTTGGATTGCCTGTGCAAGATGGCTTTCCAGGGGTGCTTGTGCCTGAGGTCCGGCCCTTGTCGGCTGCATCTCGAGCTGGGTTGCTCCCTGGAGACGTAATTCTTGGGGTTAATGGGACTGAATTGCCAAAACAAGGACCTAATTTGGTTTCTGAGGTTGTTGATGTCATTAAGAAAAATCCCAAAGCAAATGTGGTGCTCAAGGTTGAGAGAGCAAAGCAGGATATTGAGATTATTGTTTTCCCTGATGAGAACTCTGATGGTACAGGTCGAATTGGGGTTCAGTTATCACCCAATGTGAAGTTCTCAAACATTAAGCCGAAGAATCTCATGGAAGCTTTCAATTTCTCAGGACGCGAATTCTTGGGTTTGACCTCCAATGTTTTGGACAGCTTAAAACAGACTTTTTTTAATTTCTCCCAAACTGCCAGCAAGGTTTCAGGTCCTGTCGCTATTATAGCTGTTGGTGCAGAAGTTGCTAAATCAAACACGGACGGGCTTTACCAATTTGCAGCAATTCTAAATCTTAACCTTGCAGTGATAAATCTTCTTCCTTTGCCTGCGTTAGATGGGGGGTCTTTGGCCTTGATACTCGTAGAGGCAGCCAGAGGTGGGAGAAAACTCCCTTCAGAAATAGAGCAAGGAATATTGTCATCAGGAATCATGCTTGTTACAGTTCTTGGGCTGTTCCTTATTGTCAGGGACACACTAAACCTTGATTTCATCAAAGATTAGTTGTGATCAGGTGACATAGTCTGTGCAATTTGAATATGAAACTTCATGGCATACTGGTACCCAAGTAGGCATGATTGCCAATGATGTTGCATGAAAGAGATAAATGGAGGTCTTATTGCTGCTTCACGTGATCTCCTGCTTTCTCGCAAGAATTTATGTGGCAAGTAGCATTTTCAGTCGACATGGATCTTCTTTGTTGTCTAGCTATAAGATTAATCATTTGTGATATTTTTAGCACTTGCACGGATTATGGACTAAATGTAATCTCTATGATACTTTTGTGGATATGCATAGAATTTCTCTGTAATCCATGATTGTTTAGTGCACTTGCTCCGGTGTAGATTCCAAAAGCCTTTAAAGGAGACACATAGAACTGCTGTTGCTACTAAAAATTGTCAAAACAATGTTACTCGTTATTTTTTCATTTCTTTTAAATATACTGTATAATATGATAATTAATTTGATATTGACTTAACCAATTCTTTTTGTCCACTATAAGTGGAATTTGAGCATCAAATATTTTGAATATACATGTACATCTGTTAAGGAGGTTGTTCACTTGGTTCTTAAAATGAAAACTTAAATGTTCTGAATCCTTCTGCAGGAACTATCTCCATTGTCGTGTGCAACACATGATGTTTTGAAACAGTTTGTAAGTTGAATTTCACAGCTCACAGCTGTATTTGTCGGATTGTATAGTTCATAACTTCATTCTTCTTCGACATTGTGTTTTTGGTTATCTGCTTGCATTAGCTGGAACATATCTATTTGATAGTGAGGACATTGGAGTTCTTACCACTTCTTAGTTCCTTGTTAGTTCTCTCATTTCCACTCTCTAATATTTTATTAAATATTTAACGGAGACGTTCTATTTCATCTGGCAGAGGATTATATAATACTTTAAGGGAACTGTTAAATTCATAACAAAAGATGTTATTTTCACAATAAAAATGTCGCTATAGATCCTATAACTACAATTTCCACCGTCACTATACATCTACAGCGACACTTTTGTTGTGGAAATAATAAAAAGTATTGTGGATTTAACAATTCCCTACTTTAATTCTGTTAGGACCATGCATGCAGGTATATATTGGTTTGTTAATCAGAAGACAAACGAGTCCATTATGAAGGAAATTGTTCCATGATTGTTTTCATTCATTGAGATCCCTAATATACATGAGTTATCAGAGTAATCAAAGGCTAGAAACTAGGAAAGATATTGGCTAAATACAACAGAATAAAGCATATCCTAATATAGAAGATTTACACGTAATATAAAATATTTACAAGAATAATTACATATATTCTATTACACCCCCGTAGTCGAAACGGGAGGTTCGCGTATGCTGAGAATCTCTCTGAAATCTTGAAATAGAACCAGCGGAAGCCCTTTTATGAAAATATCAGCAATCTGATAGCGCGAAGGGACATGTAAGACGCGTACGTGACCACGAGCCATTTTTTCGCGAACAAAATAAATATCCATCTCGATATGTTTAGTGCGTTGATGCTGAACAGGATTCCCGAAAAGATATATCGCACTAACATTATCGCAGTAAACCAAAGTGGCTTTATGAATAGGACAATGGAGCTCTAGAAGAAGATTGCGTAACCAACATGATTCAGAGACTACATTGGCAACGCCTCTGTACTCTGCTTCAGCACTGGAGCGAGAAAGGGTGGGCTGGCGTTTGGAGGACCATGATAACAAGTTGTCACCGAGGAACACACAATAACCAGAAGTTGACCTCCTCGTGTCTGGACATCCACCCCAATCTGCATCTGTATAGGAAACCAGAGTGGAGATCGAAGAAGGATAAAGATGTAGGCCATGGTTAATAGTAAGACTCGAATGTAGGCTTGAGAATGTGGCGGAGAGCTTGATATATGTTCATCCATCGGGTTATCATAAACAAGCAAATCATTTATACCGCATCACGATATGTCGGGTCGTGTGAATGTGAGATACTGTAGAGCCCCTGCAAGACTGCGGTAATGAGAAGCATCCGCATAAGGATGGCTGGATGTAGCACTGAGTTTCGGTTTGGTGTCAACCAGAGTAGGACAAGGCTTATAAGAGGACATGCAAGCACGTTCCATAATCTCTTCTGCATACTTTTTCTGAGACAAAAATAGACCACCTGCATAACGAGTGACGGCTATACCCAAGAAATAACTTAGTGGACCCAAGTCTTTCATAGCAAAAGAAATTCGAGAAGTGTGTCATTATGGACTCACAAGAGTATCAAAAGAAGCAGTTAAGATAATATCGTCCACATATAAAAGAATATAAGCCATATCAGTACCTTTTCGAAAAATAAAGAGAGAGTTATCAGACTTGCTGTGAATGAACCCAATGGAAGAAGCATAGTCGGCAAATCGTCTGTACCAAGGTCGTGGAGCTTGTTTTAACCCGTACAAAGATCATTTTAGAAGACAAACATGATTAGGGCGATCAGGATCTTTAAAACCCAAGGGTTGATGCATGTATACTGTTTCTTTGAGTTCACCATACAAAAAAGTATTTTTAACATCCAACTGATGAATGGGCCATGCCTTAGAGAGAGCAAGACTGAATATTGTGCGAATAGTTGCTGGTTTGACCACCGGGCTAAAAGTTTCGCCACAATCCACGCCAACCTAAATTCCATCCTGCTTTGGCTATCACTAATGTCAAATCTCTCATCCCTATTACGTTAGATCATGATTCCAGCCAATATCATTCTTGGGCAGCCCTCTTCAAGGTTCACGCACGAGTTCATAATGTACTTGATCACATCATCCCCCCACTGGATGAGACGACAAAGAAGATGACACAAGATGCAAAAGCGGTAGATCCGAATCCTTTGGCACCGCTTTGCTTCTTTGTATTTACGGTGTTTGTCAGATGCAACCGTATCACAAGACATCCTTAATTCCATTCTTGTGAACGATGACTCGGTTGAGAATGCTTGGAAACGTATTGCGGCGATTTTCCAGGACAATAAACACTCGCGAGCTGTTCACCTCGAAAACCAATTCACAAATACGAATTTAGAGGATTTCCCCATAACCACTGCCTATTGCAATCGACTCAAGCTTTTGGTCGATCAATTGGCGAATGTTGATGCTCCGGTCTCTAATACTCGTTTGGTGTTGAAAATGATTGCTGGATTAACAGACGCTTATGCTGGTTTTGTGACTCACATTCAACAACATGACCCATTATCGAGTTTTGAGACGACAAAATCCAAGTTAGCTTTGGAGGAGACAACGATCCTTCAACGGGCCGCTCGTGAGTCGGGTTCCATAGCTCTTGTCGCTAATTCCCAGCAATCCGACGATGACATGAATTATCCCATTCAATCTCAAGGTCATTCATCTCATAATCGGCATAATAATACTCACACTAATAATCGCGGGAATAAGGGACAAAATAAGAAAAATAATAAAAATAGTGGCCGGAACCAAGGGTGGTGGGTGGCATGAACACATGCCATTACGAAATTTGAACATCATGATTGACGGACGTGGTGGACAGGGACGGTAGCACCAGCAGCCATGGCCTTGGCAGCCGTGGTCTTGGCAGCAAGGGGGTGCTTCTTGGGCTGTACCACCTTGCCCATTTCCCACATTCAATTGGGCTCGGCCTAATGCTCCCTACACACAAACACCCCAACCTGGAATTCTGGGTCCAAGGCCTCAGCAGGCCCTCAATGCCAATGCACCTAGCCCAACTAACATTGAAACAACTCTTCACACTCTCAACCTTGTGCAACCCGATCCGTCGTGGTATATGGACACCGGGGCGACATCTCATATGACATCCGAGCAAGGTAATCTCTCGTCTTATTTTAAATTGAGCAATGATCGTGGTATAATTATAGGAAATGGCCATTCTATTCCTATTTGTGGTTTTGGTAGTGCTAAATTATCTCCCCCTCACCCTCCATTCGAGTTAAAAAATGTTCTTCATGCCCCTAATTTAATTAAAAACTTAGTTTCAGTTCGTAAATTTACTACTGATAACCAAGTTTCTGTTGAATTTGATCCTTTTGGGTTTTCTATGAAGGACTTTCAAACGGGGCTGACACTAATGAGATGTGATAGTCGGGGCGAGCTTTATCCTATCACCACCTCCACCGAAACTCAAGCCATCTTACCTTCACCTTTTGTAGCTTTGTCTTCTTCTTTTTGGCACAACCGTTTGGGTCACCCTGGAGCGCCTATTTTAGACTCTCTTAGACGGAATAATTTGATCGAATGTAATAAAACTAGAAACTCTCGTTTTTGATCGATATATATATATATATATATATATATATATATATATATATATTATATTAAACTTTAGTTATGTAATTTTTAAATTTTTAACTTGGATTTTGACGGTCATACATTTTCTCTAATTGTCCTTGACATCTACTGCTTTTTAGATCACCACATAATAATAATACTATAAAAAAAAACTATCGAGTGTCGAATTATAAATGAAACGAATTTGTGAATATATTCTTTAGGAATGTTGTTTAGTTCATAAATTTAGTTATGTCAAATAATTCTATTTTATATCTCAATTTTCCAATCATCTAAATTATTAGAGGACAACCCAACTCCAATGATTATGACCAAGATATCAGTGATTCTCCTCAATTGTAGCAATTTATTTTGTCTTGTATATTTGTTTCCATATTTGTAATTGTACAGCTACCATGTATCTTTTGTCTATAAATGAATATCCCTTCATAGCATATTTACTTGAGGCATTTCCTTTACATGGTATCAAAGCCAATAAGCCAACCCTTTACTGGTTGTTTTTTCCATGGCCGAAATCAACACTTCTCTACTTCAGCTCAATACAATGGTTCACATGGTGACCATCAAACTCACTCCCACAAATTATCTCTTGTGGCGTCGTCGGTTTGTTCCCTGCTTGAAAGTCGAGGATCTTATGGGTTTTTGGATGGGTCTTTATGCGCACTTGCGATCAAGTCCATGATGGAAATGATCTTGTTCTAATCCCGCCTACAAAAATGGCACACACAGGATCGCATTTTACTCAACCTTTTAGACGCCTCTCACCGAGGAATGTATGGCGAAGTAGTTAATTGCACTACATTTCGTGATGTTTGGCGGGCTCTTGAAGTTTTTTTTCTCATAGTTCAAGACCGAGAGAACTCCAACTAAAAGATGACCTCCAGTTGATGCGGCGTGGCTCTCGTGGTGTTCTTTGAGTATGCACGCTCTTTCCGATCATTATGTGATCAACTTAGTGCTATTGGCAAACCGGTTGATGACACGAGATAAGGTACATTGGTTTCTACGTGGCCTTAGTTACGATTTTAAAATCTTTTCAACCTCCATGTTGTCTCGATTGCTTGCCACCCCTCTTTTCTTAATCCGGTTCCGAACGCTTCTCGGTCATGAGCTTTTTTTCTCGGTCGATCTCGGGGATTCCTCTTCCCGATCGGCTATGGTTGTTCAACGTGGTTCTCTTACGGTCTTTTCAAACCAAAGAACATCCGGTCAATCTGTTAAGACCTCTGCGCAATCATTTGCCAATGGTGTGGCAAAGAAACGACCATTAATTGCCAAGAAATGTCATAAACTTGGCAAACTATTGAAGAAAGCTAAGGCCAGAAGGTTTGATTGAAGCATTCACGCCACCTCCCTTGATGATTCTCAAGATGCAGTGGTGGTACGGACACGGCGCCACTTCTCACATGACTAATGATCTTTGTTGCAGACTTGATAAATATGTTCCTTTAACTTTGGTAATCAACGGGTCTTTGTGGGTAACGGTCAATCTTTGCCTATTTCTCGAATTGGTTTTATCTCCTTTCTTGTTGCTTCTCATTCTTTAAAAATGTTTGATGTTCTTCTAGTTTCTCACATTACTAAAAATATGTTGTCCATTAGTAAGTTAACTCGTGAGAACAATTATTTAGTGACATTTTCTTCTTTTGGATATACCATACAATATCTTGCAACAAGAACAGTGGTGGGAGTCGGGCGTTGTGAGAAAGGGCTTTATATTCTTGATCGTGGCCATGCAAGTTTTTTTTCAAATCTTTCTTTATGTAATTCTCGTGCATCTTCTGTCATTTGGCATGCACGCCTAGGACACCCCTCTTTTCGCATTGTTTCCTCTTTGAATAAACATGGTGTAATCACATTTTCTGATAAAGGCAATTTTGATTCGAAACTGTGTTTTGGTTGTCAATTAGGAAAAAGTCACCGCTTGCCTTTTCCAAATTTGAATCAACGTTTCTCTTTTTTATTTAAACGAATTCATTGCGATTTATAGGGCCCCTCCCCAATTCCCTCTCCATCTAGTTATAGATACTATTGTGTATTCATAGATGATTTCTCTCGCTTTAATTGGGTTTTCCCTTTAAAGTTTAAGTCAGATTTTTATGACATTTTTGTCCAATTTCATTAATATGTCCTTAATCAATTTGACTGTAAAATCAAATCTTTTCAATGTGATGGAGGAATGGAATTCACCGAAAATTGTTTTACTTCTTTTCTTCGTAAGTGTGGTATTGTGCAACGCATATCTTGTCCTCATACACATAATCAAAATGGTATTACGGAGAGAAAACATCGCCACATCACGTAAAACAGGACTCCTTATGATGGTTCATTCGCATGTACCTCTTCATCTTTGGGTTGAGTCCTTCTCCATGACATCTTATCTCATCAATGAGCTCCCCATCACACATTCTTCATGGCAAGACTCCTCATGAAATTCTATATGGTAAAATTGCTTCTTATTCTTTACTTCGTACATTTGGTTGTCTTTGTTTTCCTTTTTACGTGATTATATGCCCATAAATTATCACCTCGCTTCTATTTCTTGTGTTTTTATTGGCTATAGTCCTCTTCATAAGGGTTTTCGTTGCTTGGATAAGAAAACTAACTTAGGGTCCCATGTGTCTCACCATGTTGGATTTTTTGAGGATTATTTTCCTTATGCTACCTCAACTATTCCTTCTTGATTTGCACTTGATTATGTCACCTTTCTTGATATTAGTGATAGTTCTCTTCTTCTCGTGATGTTCTTTACCCATGCTTTGTGACTCCAAATTCTAGTTCGGGCCTCACTCCTTGTGTTTCTTGTGTTGACTTATGTCCCATTATCATGCCTCCCATCACACTCTCTGAGCCTTCTTCTCCTGAACTAGCCTTGGACGTCCCTCCACCTGCCTCTTCTTCTGCTGTCCAACCTTCTACCTCTACCCACCCCATGATCACCCGTGCTCGGGATGGTATTGTTAAGCCTCGCATTATTCATTAATTATATGCTTTCACTGCTCCTCCGTGGTTTCAGGCACATCTTGCGGTTAAAGAGCCTCGTGGTTTTAAGTCAGCTGTCAAACATCCTGCATGGCTCTTGGCGATGGATGATGAAATTGCCGCTTTCAAGCATAATAACACATGGCGCTTAGTTCCTCGTCCAACTGATCATAATGTTGTAGGTTGTAGATGGATTTTTAAGACCAAACTTCATGCCGACGACTCAATTGAACATCACAAAGCTCGTCTAGTGGCACAAGGTTTTTCTTAACAGCATGCCATTGATTTTAAAGAAACTTTTAGTCCGGATTGTTCGACTCGCTTACGTTTCAGCATTATTTTTGTGGCGCCCTAAAAGCGGTATACAACACCCATTACGAGTCGCCAAAATACATGGTATAGAAAGCAAACTACAACTTCAATAATACAAGTGTCGTGTGAAATACGACAATACATCTTGTGAGTTTAAATACAATATCCACACGCAAATAAGTCCTCATTACAATTATTCAAACACTATTTTATAGAAATAGTGAGGATCGCTAAAACATCTTCCTAGAACCATCACTCCATACCCAGACTCGATCTGCCATGTTCTCACCTCACGAGAAGAAAATGGAACAAAAAGGAAAGGGTGAGCTCAACTAGCCCAAAGTAAAGAATATTATGACTAAGATAATATACAACAAATTATCGTTAGTCTTCAACGAGGAAAAATCTAATAGAATACAATAAACAACAAGTTTTAGATCAACAAATGCAACGAAAAGAAGAATCCATTAGAAGAGTCACGTAGAGAAAGAATTCTCTTGTCTTCTAAGGTTTAAAAGTCCATCATCAATATTTTATCCTGTAACAACAATCAATATTCATCTTTGCACTCTGAGCCAAAGATATTCATTTAAATCACCGATTGGTTATGTTCATCTCAACACACTGCTCATCATCTTTGCACTACAAAGGGCCAAAGATATTCATCGATTAATCGTTTCATCTTTGCACTACTGGGCCAAAGATATTCATTTATATCATCATTTAAGACCGAGGATGATGAAAAATATTTTTAAAGAAAGCGAATCCAATTGAAACAAAATGACAAGGATTAAGGATTAAGGATTACGTATTTTTGTTTTACCCATGTCCAAAAATACCTCAAAAATAATCATAGTGGTGTAAAATTCAAGAATGATCAAAACATGGATACAATCAAAGCTAGTATCCGAATAGATATTTTGGACAAAAAGAAAATTTTTTATTTTTAAATTGAATAAGTGTCGATTCGTGAATAATTATCAGTATCGTGAATAAAGGTCGATATCGTGAATAGTAACTCCCAAACACAACAAGTTCCAAATTTGATAAAAAGTTCACCAATACTTGACATAATGATATTGAATGAAAAAAAATATCATTTAAGAAGAAAATAATACCCTTACCTCAAAATAACCGTCTTACGATTTGAATTTAGATATAGTCTTGTGAAACTCATTAGTATAGAACACTCAAAGTATACTCACAAGAATACGTTCGATAATATAGAGAGAAAGAGAAAACTTTGTTTACGGTGTGATTTTCAATTCTAACTTAACCCTCTATTTATAGGAAAATGCTAGAAGCAGCAAAGGAGACTAAAATAATAAAATAATATTATAATTTATATCTTCTACGCATGCCTTTGAACCAAATTAGCCACCACCAACCTTGACCCAATTTCCAAAGAGAGCCCACATGTTCAAACAAGAGTGGGTCCCACCCATTATTTAATAAAAATTATTTTATCTTTCGAAACTTCAATAATTAAGTAGAAAATAGCTCGTTTATCGGAAAAATTGAAACTCATGAATTTCCATGGGAAATTCCATTTTCTACAACTTTGCAGAAGAAAATTTTTCCAAATTCCAAAGCAGAAATTGGACGAAATCCACAAAGCGGACAATTTTACGATCTATAATAAATTTTCGGTCAAGAATTGTGTCCACACAAACACACAAAACATATGTTAAACATTTAATGCCACAAAATACTCTACCTCCTCATATACTCATATATCCCACATTCATTATAAAAATATCATAGTTAATATATTATTAAAATAATATATTTAAATGAATTATTTTATCGGAAAAAGATAAAATATTAATTTTCAACAATTGTCACATTAAAAATTTTCTCCATCTATATCCACATAAAATAAATATTTTCTTTATCCTAATAATCAATAATTAATTATTCAAAAATAATATTACTGAATCACGAAGATCGACAACCAAAGTAGTTCCAGGAAAGAGGGCTTTCAATAAGGATTTCTCTTCTGTGGCATGCAATTAGGTGACCAAACCTCTCCTTGTATGTAATTTTCTAGACATTGCCAATAATGTTATCTCGATAATATTATTCAAATAATATGAATTATTGATTTGATAATGGAAAATATGTGTAATGACAATTATATGAAACAACAAAGAATACAAAATATCAACGCAAAGAATTATTGAATCAATAAAATATAATATTGAATAAAGAATTCATCGTAACAATTATTGAGTAGTGCCTTTCTTATGTAAGGATCAATAATTCAATAATCTTTGTGCAATCTGGTGTGCTTCTTGTGCAACCACGCCAGACATCGTATTTTAACCACCGTGTAACCCAACAAAGTGTTAATCGGTAATAATTTACGTCGTTATTTATAAAACTCAATCTTTGTCGTTTTCCAACCGTTTTCCGCTATGGGGCCCACCAATGATCTAGGCGGCCGTCATGACGGAGATTCCCGACAAAAAAGAATATTCCACGACCAAACGAATATTCCACAAGCAATAATGAATATTTTATAACCACTTGCTTATTTTATAAACTTTGCACATTTCACCCATAACCAAAGAATTATATCAAATTAACCCTTATTAATTTAGAATAATGAATAAAGGAAAATTAAATTTTATTTATAATAAGTTGGGGTCTTACAATTTTGTCACTTGCTGCTATGAAAAACTGGCCTTTACGCCTAACTTGACGTAAAAAGCGTCTTCCTTTCGCAGGTTTCTCCCAGAAGTCTATATGGAGCAACCATTAGGCTACATTGATTCGCAATTCCCAACTCATGTCTCTGCTGCCATAACGTGCTCTTTATGGTCTTAAACAGGCTCTCGAGCATGGTTTTGACATTTCAACCGATTTTTACTTAGTATTGGGTTTATTCAATGTCGTCTTTGATTCCTCTCTCTTTGTCTACATCATAGTTCTCATGGAGTTATTTATCTTCTCTATATATCGATGATATGGTAATAATCGGAAGCAATTCTTCTATGTTCGCTCTCTCATTGATCAATTTGGCCAAAGAATTTTCCATGAAGGATCTCGGTGATCTGCACTATTTTTTGGGGATTGAAGTTGTTAAAAATGACAAAGCTCTTTTTCTCAGCCAAGCTAAATATGCACTTGATCTGTTGAATCGAACAGAAACGATTGATTGCAGGCCTATCTCAACTCCCTTTTTGGTGGGATCTCATCTAACAGATTCTGGTGCTTCCTATTCAAATGCTACACAGTTCCGATCTCTAGCTGGCGCATTACAATATTTGACTCTTACAAGGGCCGATTTATCGTACAGTGTTAACTCTATATGTCAATATATGCATGATCCCACCGTTGATCATTTTAGATCCTTGAAGCGTATTTTACGCTATGTCAAAGGAACCTACCATTATGGCTGCAACTCTCACGGATTCTCTCGGACTTTGCTCGATTATTACGATCTTGGATTGGGTAGGGTGTCTGTCACTCGACGTTCAACAACCGGATTTGCTGTTTATCTTGGCCGCAACTTAATCTCATGGTGCTCTAAAAAGCAAACTACCGTTGCACGCTCTAATGCTGAGGTTGAGTACTGTGCTCTTGCCTCTGTTGCTGTAGAACTTTCAAGGACACTTCAACTTCTTCAAGAACTCCAGATCACCCTTCTCACTCCTCCAAGACTATTATGCGACAACAATAGTACCATATTCATTGCTTCCAACCCAGTCACCAAATCTCGTTCCAAACATATTGATATTGACTATCATTTTGTTCGGGAACTTGTTGCTCGAAGAATTATTAGTCTCAGCTTTGTCCCTTCACACCTACAGCTGGCTAATGTTTTCACAAAAGCGGTGGCCAAATTATAATTTTTATTGGATCATGGCAAGTTGTGCGTTTTTCCTTTTTCTAACACGCCAACCTTGAGGGGGGATATTAAAGGACAGTCCAACTCCAATGATTATTCCCAAGATATCAGATGATTATGACCAAGATATCAGTGATTCTCCTCAATTGTAGCAGTTTATTTTGTCTTGTATATTTATTTTCATATTTGTAATTATATAGCTACTATGTATTTTTTGTCTATAAATAAATATCCCCTCATAGCATATTTGCTTGAGACATTTCCTTTACATAAATTTTTAAAGGATGGCATTTATTATTAGTGAAAGACTAGATTTCTTAAATAAAATTTGGAGAGGTAACTATTTTGAATCTCATGATTACTGAATGACTGATTTCTGAAAACAAATAGAAAGAACTATTTTTGAGATTTTGGAGTGAAATCATTAGAGCAGTGTTAAATTATGTCGATATTTTTTTTATTCTATTTTTTCTAACCATTTTAATTTTGTATTGGGCGAGACAATAGCCATCCAACGATATATTGTAGATGCAACAAATAGGGGATAGGGCAAATTCTTTTAGGAGTATTTAGTCTTTATAAGCTTGGAACCCGTGCGAGTTAGGAGCTATTTTTTTTTCTATATATTTTTTGTTTATTAAAATAATTCAATTATAAGTTCTTCTTTTAGATTATATATATACATATGACATTAATGTTTTTTATGATTTTTCTTTTATTTTATTGTGAGATTCATGTATATATATCAAATTATAATTATATTTATTGAATTTGAACATTTATTATTATAATTATATAATTTGTATTTTAGAATTATAAGTTAATATATGTCATCTAAATTATTATTATTACTATATATATATATATATATAGGTCGGGATCGAGTAAGAGATCCCTTACTTTCTTAAAATTAGGGACTTTTTTTTTTTTTTTTTTTTTTTACTTTTTTAAAACAACTAAAAAAAGTTTAATATTTATGGAATCGAAATTTTTCATAATACAATGTTTTTTGAGTGTGATTTGTGACGATATAACAAAATATGTATATGCGATGCAGAATGACTGTACCACCACTTTTTGGTATAGGTATTCAAAACACGCCCAAAACATCAGTATTATGAAAAATTCGATGCCCATAATATTAAACTTTTTTTAGTTGTTTTTAAAAAAAAACAAAAAAAGTCCTCATTTTAAGAAAGTAAGTGATCCCTTACTTGATCATTTCTCATATATATATATATATATATATATATATATATATATATATATATATATGACATTAATGCTTTTATGAATTTTTCTTTTACTTTATTGTGAGATTCATGCATGTATGTATATATATCAAATTATAATTATATATATTTATTGAATTTAAACATGTATTATTATAATTATGTAATTTATATTTAAAAATTATAAATTAATATTTAAATTATTCTTAAAATAACCAACTAAATTAATTTGAATAAAATCTTCTCCTGACTTGTCATATGCTCAAGCTGGGATTCCTAAAATGAAATAAAATAAAGAGATTTCCAATTTGCTATATTTATACTTACTAGTTGATAGTCCGTCCAATGCACGGGTTAGATTAAATAATAAATTATATAATTTATTAGCACGATCGTCCTCAAAATTAAAGATATATTATCTATTATAATAATTTAAAATAACTTTTGAGACCATTCATCATATTTATTGAATTTCTTTTTAATTCAATAAATTATATTATAAATATAAACTTACAAATATATAAATAATTGTGAATTTCTTATTTACACACACGGAGGTGAATACACACATGAAGATTTTTCTAACTAATTCATAATTCATACCCACTAAGAATTCATAACAAAATTCTCTTAAATTGAACACCAAACCCTGCTCATTTGACAAAATAACTTTACAACTTGCTCTTGTCACTATTCTTCAAGTACCCACTGATGACGGCTGTCCATGTCACCACATTATGTACTCTATGATTTGTACAAAATAATTTGAAGGCATCATTCATCTCACTGCACTTATAGTGTTGTTTACCATAAGTGCTGTCCTGATATTTGGATCAGATTCAAACCCACTCTTCATATAACCCGGGAGTGGAGTTGTCTTGCAAAATCAACTTCTTTAAGGTTTGCACATAATTTAATAACAGTAACAAAAATAGGTTGAGTCAAGTTTACACCTGCAAGCCTCAACCTATAAAATAGCTCAAGAGCTTCCAAACCAAGACCATTTGTTACAAAACCTGCAGCAATGATAAAACGAATTCATTTGTTTGTAGTGTTCTGGGGTACTTGCATTGACAGAACTTTGCCCACCCAATGCAGGTACTGCAGTTATCAGTCCAACTGTCAACACGACAAATATTGCACACTCTTTTATAGGAAAGAACCTATCTTTCTGCAAAGATATAAACATTTATTAATTACACATGTAAATATGTAAGTACACACACCCATGAATTCACATATATACAGCACAAATTTATAATATTTATAACTAAAAATAAATTTAAGAAACATCAAAAATTTGGTCAACAATTAAGTTCCAGCACCTTGTATGCATGTATGTTAATTCAACTATGCAATATCAAAAATTTAATCAGTTCTTAACCATAACACAAAAAATAAACATATTAACATATGCTTATGAGTGTCACATCTGTAACTGTAACTGCAGTTCACATAATTAAACAATGATCACCAAGAAGACATCCTCTAAGCATATTCAATTCTTCTCCCTCTAAATAGAACATGTCAAGCATAACAGATCAACATCTCCCTCATCCATCATTCCAGTGAGCACCATGTGACAGAAATAAACCCAGATAGGCAAAGAGAATTGACCCAGATAGGCTCAGTTGGTTTTAGATGATGATTAGTTCTTCCATTCCCTTGGTTATGTTGGAATAAGCCAAGGAACTATTTCTTCTGAAGCAGCTAAAGATCTAGATTTTGAAGTTTCAATGGCTTTTCTAATGTTCATAAAGTACTTCTTATCCGGTTAGATGCTCTATTAAAGATACTGAAACAATGGAATAGTCTTAGAGGTTTTAAGGAGATTTAGAAAATTAAAACTTTTGTAAAAATGATAAAGACTTTGATATATATTTTTCCATATATTTATAGTATCATATACAATGCATAAAGCTACATAATCTACCACTTCTGTAATTATGCACTTTTTTGTTTCCTTGGTCAACTGATATATTACTAAATGCGAATACCTAACAGACTGCAATGATTTTATTTTTTTCCATTTTAGTAGGAAAAATTAGACAAATAGCTTCAAGTATATAGCTATCATCGGATAAATAGTGCTGCAAACAAACCTACTTCTACTTATCCTACCATGTCAATGTGCCTCTTTTTACTCCTAGCTTTTTTCGAAAAGAAAAGCTAAAAAAAATAGGTCCGATGTACAGCAAGTATAGAATATTTTTTTAAAATTCAAACTCTCAATTTTATGCCCTCATGACCTTTTATTTAGAGGGTGAGTTTAACAAACTAATCCTAATCAGGGTGCATGACAAATCACCCACCATCTAAGATGATTATCAACTAAACATCTAGAATATGAGCATATATATCATTAGCTATAGTGCTTTAGTAATGTAGGATATGTCTATCATCAGCTATAACTATATAGTTCCATCACATCACCATATAGTGAACCAACCACAACTAATCATGTCACTGTGTGGTGAAGTAATCACAGGATTTCATGAATCATGACAGTCAAAATATGGAAGAATATCATAAATGTACTAATAGTTATTTCACTAATAAAAGTGCTGTTTTATCTTCTTCTTTTTGTCCCTTTAAGATTACACTTGACTAAAGTTGTCATCTTTTATCAAAACTACCCAAAAGGATATGGTCTAAATATAAAAAGACAACTCTTTTTTGACATTTCCATATTTTCAAGACCACCATAAAAATATTGAGAATTAAAAAAATAAGTCAAACATTGATATGTCATCATTTACTTCCGCGATACACATCAATTATTCCTGTTTTTCCATTAAAATTGTTCAGCCTGCCTGGCTAAAATGAAAACATTCTAGCAGGTATATTGAGAAACCTAACTGTGTATAAATAATCTTTTTTAAAAAATATATACGAAAGACTAAACCTTGCTGAGAAGATGCAGCAAGAGAATACCAAAAAATCTGTATCTATCTTCAGGTTCCTATATATGTCACACAGTATAGGATCTCAAACACTACATATAACGCCAATTTAAGTACAAAAAACATAAATAAATGAATATATAAAGATAGAAAGAGGCAGAAAGAGATAAACTATATCAATAGTATAGCTTAATCAAACAAATAACTACCGATCAAGATAACCTCTAGAAATTCATAATAATAGCATAATTTTAATGAAAAAAATACAAAAACAAAACATTAATGCTTGATTTCATCAATTCAGGTTCCTAATAATATTAACGTGTGTATATATAGATGGGTATGGGTATGAAAGATTTTACTTGCGGATGGGGCGGAGGAGCCGCGGACTCCTCATCTGTAGTGAGCGAAGGATCGAGGTGTATCAACATATCTCAGCATCGGTGTCAACAAAGACAATTGATCGTCGAAGTAACACAAAAAATTCATCGGTCTGAAGATGAGATTATAAAGAGAAAAACCATTATGTGATGAACAAAATTGGGGGCAATATTCGAATAAATCAGGAACACAACAACATATGAAAAACAACCCAATATTCGAAATCCATATGACATATTGATGTTACATTAAGAGATAAAATTTTGGATTCTAAATAATCTAGTTAAATTTAGAAAAATTCTCTGCTAGGAAGGAAGAAAAGTCAATTATCTAACAAAACAGAGATTTTCACACTCTTAAACAAACCCAAAATGCAAGCCAAATAGCAGAATCAATGGTTTTATGAAATTATAAAACCTCATCACGACAGGATAGTGTTATAGCAGTTGACATATAGTAGTTTATTTGAGGCTTATCATCAACCCAATTTTCATGAACAAAAAATCCAATTTTCATGTCTTTTTTTGCCATAATTATTTCTTCATACTATTGTTCTCTCTTGCTGGATATCTCAAGATAGAGAAAAAAGCACAAAATCAAATTTATTTGACTAATTAACTAAACAAACCACACTTAAATTAAGAACCCAAAAAAATAGAGAGAGAGTGATCAGTAACTCCCTTCAGAGACTCATTAACGGCAGAGCTAATGGCGAATTTTCTGTGATTCGTGACAATCCGGCCGATCTTCTCCCATCTTTCAGGATCAGGGACGTAGTCCTCTAATTTCTGAGCTCCGTCTCCAAATTTGGGAACGGCGGCTGCGAAATCGGTATCGATTTCCGATATATGAGTGAGCCCATCACCGGATTCCTTAGGTCCAGAGTTTTTGTGGTCATTGCTTGATTTGGTGACCCTACTGCAGTACTGCAATTGAAATAGGAGAGTAGATGAAATTTCGTCCATACCATTTGAGAGTTGCGTTGTTGTTAGGGACGGATTTATTCTTCTGATCGGTGATTTTGCAATTTGATCGGTGTATTTATTGGGAATTGAAGGCAGACTATTTGCTTATCCAGATATAGTCACTTATCACCGATATAGAAATTCACCCAATAATTTAATTGTGATTTAGAGCCAAATAATATGTAGCTTCCATCTCAAGCCACAACAGTCATTAATTTGAATGTCAAGTTGTCAACTAAGCAAATACACAAACCTGTTATGAACAAATTTTAAAATGAATTGATTTGATTCCTTCAAAGGCAAACACGTTAAACAACATTCCCTTCGGCCACCTTTAGATTTAAAAAAAATCTAACATTTCCAATGATCTAAATCAATATCATGTTGAAATATTACCCAGATCCTTTAGTTATCCACCGTCATTGGTGAAATATTTTAAGAAAATAATAAATAAATAATTTTGGTTTACTCATCTTATACAAATTCATTTAATTATAATAGCCAAGAGGAAATCAGAAAGTAAAAACTAAAAACATACTTGAAGAATAAATCAGTAGAATAATACCTCAAAAAAAGGAGCGAATTGGGGTTAGAGAGAGAAGGGTTTCGAAGCTTAAGACACCCACCAAAACCATTGATCTGTGACTGAGCAAGAGTTGACGAACCCAGTGAAGATGTTGCCATTTCTACTCTCTTTCCCTCTATTTGGAAGAATTGCAACAATTCTTTATTTGGGTTTTGGTGGGTGAGTTTTAGAGAGATTTCTCGAAAGGAAGAGTGAAGTGAAGGTAGACCTGGCAAACGGGCCGGACCGAGGTCGGGCAGAAAACGGACCGGGTCGAGAACGGACCGGATATAAATGACTTGGGTTTTGGTGGATTCAAAATGTGCGGTCCGTGATCCGAGTTGGATCGGCCCGGCCCGCGAGCTTTTTTTTTTTTTTTTTTTTTTTGCAAAATTTTGTTATACCAAAAATAGTAATATTAATAAATATTAAAAAATAATAAAATAATTTATAATAAACAATAATTTTAATTTATATATATTCAACAAGTTGCCAAAACAAGAAAGACAAAACATGTGCACTTTATAATATAAACTCTTCCAATTTTGGTATTTTAGTAAATCAAAGAAGATCATAATCAAAATTCAAATCTGGGAATAAATAAATAAATTATTATTATTCTCTCTATTCCATAATAATACTTTTTAATAATAATAAAAATTATTCGGATTACTTGTTTGTACTTTTGAAAGAGAATAAATTAATTATTTTTCTATGTCAAAGCTAGATGCATGTTTTATATATGATATGAATATTTTGTTGATGACTATGAACTGTTCTAGTAGGGTTACTGCTGGATTTCATGGAAGTTGTAATTCTCTAATATGTTGGGTATATATATATATATATATATATATTGGAAACTAAAAACAGAGTCATGTGAGGGAGTTATGGAGATTGAGAGAGAAAGATCCCACTTCAACACATGCATGCATTAATATTACAAATGGTCATTGACTGCTTGACCATTTGGTTTATGCATGTGTTGAATAATTCTAACATGACCATTTGTAATATTGTGGCCTTGTGGATTATGCATGTGTTGAATAATTCTAACATGGCTATTTGATTTGAACTCTTATTTATTTACTTATAAGTCTTGTGTTCAAACCTTATAATTCACAAGTAGTAACATTGTGTTTAAAAAAAAAAAAAAAGTTATTACGGAGACCGTGGTCGGCCTATACTGAGCCAAAGCCAAAAAGCAGATCGTTTAAACTACCATATTTTCCTGAAATTTTAAAATCAGAAATTTATAAATTCAAGTCATAGTGGCCGTGGGCCATTCTACCATGAGTTTAGGCCATGTTTGTCAAGTCTAAGTGAAGGTGAAGGGGAAGGGGAAGGGGAAGGAAAATGTTTTGAAAGAGAAAATATAAGAGGATGAGATAATTGAGAAGACGGAGGAAGAAGAGAAAGAGGAGAGAAATCCGAAGAGTTTTGTGCGATTGGTGGCTGAGGATGATTATCAATTGTATATGAAATTTGGAATTCATAATAGAAAGCGACGCAGATTCACGAAAGTAAACCGAAGATGAAGCGGAGGAAAATAAATCGAAAAGGAATCAAATGAGGGTTAATTGAGGAGATGGAAGAGTGGGGAAGGCGAAGAGACGATATATGAGAGGAGAAATAACCGAGGTGAATTTTTCAATTGATTTGAAATTGAGTTTTGTGCTGTATTTATATATAAAGATTGATTTCGAAAGTTCCACCAACATTCAATTGTTAAATTAATATTTTCATAAGCTTTATTACATATTATCAATTTATCAGATAATTGGTTTTATGGCCAATTAATTTAATAATGCACAACGTTGAATTTTTTTATTGACTTTTCAAAACTCAAAGTAAACATATTCAAGTTCATAACTTTGAATATATTGTAAGCTTGTATATATAAAAATGGTATTCGAGTTTTAGATTTTATGGGACTTGTGAAACAACATGCGTCAATTATTGAGTAGGAATTAATTTGAAGGTATTATTGATAGTAATTTAATTTTTTAAATAAAAATAATTTTTTTTCACTTCTTTCGATGTAGGCATTGATTAAAATTACACGAAAACAAAGTGTTTTATTTTCAAGTATCTTGTTGAGTTGTGAACTATTTTTTAGTAGTTAAGATTGAAATAATAGTGATTTTTAAGTATTAATTTTTATTTTTATTTTTATGAGTTTATTTTTTTTATTATGAAAAATTTGTTTCTTCTTTATATGAGATTTATTTGTAAGTTTATTTTGTCCTCTGTTGATGAATTTTGATTAGTTCTTGATAATATACTTGATTATGAAATTATATTATATTGCCTAAAAAAATGAGGCTTAAAAAAATATTTTGTTATCCCAAATGCCATAAATGAAATTCTGATTTTCTAATTTTGTAATTCCAAGTAACTAAAAGAAACATCATTTCTAAAAAATTAAAATAAACGTTGCATTAGTTATCCAATATTATACAATAAAATGTGATTATATATAAATTCATTTATTGCTATGAATAATTGAACAAAAGTTAATTTTAAAATTCGGTAAGATGTGAGTAATAAAAAAGTGAAATAGAGGGATATTTGTTTATTTTTGAATGACGCAAAATTTGAACAAATAAGTTATTCAGATAATTTATTTTATAATTTTTAAACTCAGAATTTGTTTTAATGCTGTTTACTTAAATACCCTCCCGTAATAGGAAAAATTACTTAAAAATCTGTTCCTTCCTTTCTTCTCCATCGCCATTTTCTTTGTCTTTCTTTGGTGTCTTGCATCTCTTTCTGCTATACTACAGCTTATATATTTTACCAATAAAGAAGGAAAGAAGTTAAGGTCTTATCCAAATCAAGACATCAAATTGGTGCTCTACTAAGTACCTTCCGACAAACAAAAAAAATTCATAAAAGACAAACATATATATAATTCAATTATCATTCAATCTATATTTTACGACACAAATAAATTAAATAGATTGATTCGTAAACTCATCATTGATCTGTTCTCAAAGTCGCCACAATCAGTATACTGTTTCTGATATTTTAACATTAAATATGTTAATTTTGTTTGAGAGTTTTATTCAGTATATATTCCTTTGCTTCACAAAATAATATAATTTCACTTTGATTTTTTATGTACTTTTTATATTATTATATTTAAATAATAATATATTTTAGTTAATAAAATGAAATTTATCATTATATATTTTGAAGTTCATTCAAAATAATTCAAAAATGGTTAAAAATAAAAAATATGTATATTCATACAAATAATTATCAAACACGTTCAAATTTTAATTTTTAATCAGTTTTTTTTATTTCATCTATTTTATGAAACAACCCCAAAGTGGAGAAAAGAAGACGGGGTTGAAACGTACGTAGCATGCAGCACACAAGCCGGGCCGAAATACAAGCTTACGCCTATAAATTCTTACAATTCCCTCGGGGGTCTTTCATCTCTCTTTCTCATCTCCCCATTTCTCAACTTCATTCATTTCATTTCTCCTCTCTCCTCTCTCCTCTCTCCTCTATCTGTCTCCTCCATACCGGCTAATTCCCCAATTCATCCCTCCCTCTCCTGCTACCCAACAAAACAGAAAACAGAAACTAATTAATTAAACTAGTGATCATCTTCAATTGTCTTAATTTCTCTATCATCGATCATCACCATCAGGAGAGGATTTAAGATGGTGACGACGACGGAGGGCGGATCAAGCAACGGGAGGCGGCAGTTGCTTAAGAAGGGGCCGTGGACAGCGGCGGAGGATTCGGTGTTGTTGGAATACGTGAAGAGGCATGGCGAAGGAAATTGGAATGCTGTCCAGAGGAATTCTGGGCTTCAGAGATGCGGCAAGAGTTGCCGCTTGAGATGGGCCAACCATCTCAGGCCTAATCTTAGAAAGGGAGCTTTTACACCCGATGAGGAAAAGACCATCATCGACCTCCATTCTAAGCTCGGTAACAAATGGGCTCGCATGGCCGCTCAGGTAAATTCATTCATTTATTTTGACTTGTCTATTCATGAATTTTATATTCTTCTTCTTTCCTCTTTTGGTAAATTAATTCTCAAACGGTCCCTTTCTTATTCTCTTTTTGGTAATTAAACTATGATTGTGTATTTTTCCCTGATTATTATTCTTAATCAGCTTCCCGGAAGGACCGACAACGAGATAAAAAACTACTGGAATACAAGGGTAAAGAGACGTCAGCGAGCTGGTTTACCAGTTTACCCTCTTGAAATACTCCAACAACAACAAATAAGACAACAACCGTCTATCCCCATTTCCCCATCATCTTCCCTTGCCTCCATTTTATCTGCTGCTGCAGCCTCATCATCTCATCAAAACTCTGCCACCTACATTAACAATCCCTCCTCCCTCTCTCTCCTAAATTATCCATCCTTACGTAACAACATTAACATCTCCTCTCCATTCCCCCCAATGCCTTTATTTCATCAATCATCCCTTTCGAGGAATTCTCTGACGTTTGATGCTCTCGGTTTTAACCTGGCTTCCCCTCCGATGCCTGATCTAGTAAGTTTTTTCCAAATAGGCAAGGCTGCTGCCAACGAGCTCTCTTCAATCCAATCACAAACATCAGCTCCGGGAGGGACGCCTACACAAACTTCTTCGGGGAGTGATTGTATGATCGAAAGTGATCCATCAAACGGAGGTGCTGCCGATCTTTCACGGGGAAATAGTGGATTACTAGGTGATCTACTGGAGGAATCTCAAGCTATCAGACGCAGTGAGAGATCGAATCAAAACAAAATTTCAAAAGATGATGGGTTGATGGAGAATTCTTTGCAAGTTTTTAAGGTTGGCCATGCCCATGATAACCCTATCCCTGAACAAAATAGAGGGAATTCCATATCCACTCCTTCTAAGAGTGGTGAGTACTTGTATTCCTTTAAAAATAGTATATATATTTGATCATGCATCGTGAGTTGACGAGTTGTATTAATTTTTCACCCCACCAATGTTTAATATGTTCAACAAAAGAAAGTTTAATATATATATATATATATATATATATATATATATATATATATATATAAACAACTTTTGTCTGGATTTCTAACATATTCTATCTCTATTTGCCCATTGTGTTTAATGGTCTTCCATTTTTTTTTAAGAAAAAGTTTTGAACTTTGTACTAGCTAACTAGGTTTTAGTTTAGCTGAGATTTACAAAATACAAAATGGAAACATTTCTCAACTCACATATATACAATGTCGAACCGGAGATAATCACAACCAACACCTGGCATCTAAAGACTGCAAATTAAAGTAAGCTGTACATATATATAGAGAATGAAATTTGGATCGGTCAAACCCAATATTAATTGGTTTGAAGCCAATATAACCAAATATATATATATATATATATTAATTTGTCTTTGCGTACACTTGTTTTGCAGAGATTACAAACTACGAAATCCTATCCTGTGTCATGGAATAGATTATTTACTTACTAATTGCTGTCAGTTTAGTAATGAATGTAGTTGATTACCAATTATGACTAAACATTCAAATCGTCTTTGAAAACAATAAAACTTTTACTAATCAATGACATTGAAATAATTAGCACTATGTTGATTCTTCGTATCATTGTATATATTGTATGTTGAGCAGGGATTAATGAAAGGAAAAAGGTAACAGAGGAGATCCACGTAATGGATGAGGATCTGTTGCGCTTACTTGACTGCCCTTCGCCTATGCCTATATCTGACTGGTATGATGTAGCTAGCACCAATGTTTCAAACGCACAGCCTTCAAACGTGACAGATTATGATAGAAATTTGGAAACAGATTATAATAATCAAAGAGAAGGCCAGTCGCGCTCTCCGGCTTTCACCACTACTTCGGATCTGACGATGAACCATAACTGGGACGAGGGTTCTTGTTGTTGGAATAACATGCCTGGAGTCCTTTACTAGCTACCTAGTTAACTAGCTGCAACTTTTAGTTTAGAGTGGTTAAATTAATTCAATGGTATTTTGTTTTGTAGTACCTATTAATTAATTATATCATGTCATTGACTTAGATTACAGTCTCTTGATTAATTAGGCCGAATTAGTCCTTTATTGCATTGGTTAAGTTGGTTCAATTAATAGAGTAGATGTTAGTTAGGTCTTAAATTGTGTAGCCTTTAAATTCCCAACATTTTAGAATGTGGTTCACTGGTCATGAGAACCAGTAATTTTAGTTAACAAGTGTTTAAATAATTTGGAAACTTATTATCCTTACATTCTTAAATTGCTTGTTTACTTATGATTCCTCAAAGCACGTTTGGTGTTGTTGTGTTGTACCGAGTACTGACGTTAAAATACATATATTTTGAGAACTTGCTTGCATGCAAGAATGTTTGGTATTATCATGATCAAAATGCTTTTGACAACATAATAACTTTACGAATTAAATTTTGGGAAAGAATTAATAAAATTTTGTGATTTATAAATTGTACGTTTATAAAAATATGAAGGAATTAAGCAAAACTCTTTTCATTGCTAATCCAGTATTTATGCAATTCCTTTTTATCATTAATTAATTAATTAATTCTCTTGTAAGTTGTTGCACAACTTCAAGTTAATTTTACAGTAAAATAAATGAATTTCTCCCCTTATCAAGCATTTATTACTTTTGGATATCATGATATAATGGATTGACTACAAGACTTATTTACCATGATCTAAGATAGTTGAATTAATATGTAGATGTCAATTATTATTTTGAGGTTTTGTCAAAATGAGTTCGTTATGAATGTCAATTATTATTTTATGGAGTATGTTAATTTCAAATGAAGTCGTCATGGACGGTGACAAAACATACTTATAAAAACTAATTTACAAAATGACAAGAGTGTAATTACTGGATCATCAAAATACTAAGTATATATTGATTACTTATTCATAAATTAGGTTGATTTATTTACTATGGATTTCGATTATTATTTCATAAATTAGGTTATGTCAAAGAAGTTCATTATGCATGTTAGCTACTGCATGTGTTTCATTATATATAAATTAAGTAATGTAAATGGAGCTTGCAATGGAGTATGATTATTGTTTCATTAAT
Source organism: Panax ginseng (assembly GCA_020205605.1). Lineage (NCBI taxonomy): Eukaryota > Viridiplantae > Streptophyta > Magnoliopsida > Apiales > Araliaceae > Panax > Panax ginseng. The sequence continues at coordinate 10,958,236 of CM035137.1, read as the reverse complement.
TATATATGTTATGTGAAATGACTTCTTTTTCGTTGTCCATCAATTATCACGAATTAATGAGATGACTTTTATGGCTTCATTTCATTTTGATTGTCTAAAACTATTTCATAAGTTAATTAAGTAATATAAAAATTTGATAAATTATGCCATCATTTCATTAAAATTGGAAAAGAAAAAAAGAGGAGAGAATTATGCTACATCATTAAAATTCTAATGGTTGGGATATATGACTAGCGTATGACCTACGAAAAGGTGGGAATAGGTTTGAAAAATTTTTGGTTGGATGCGCGAACTTGCAACTTGTCCAAATTGTGAAGGACTAAATTGTAAATGCATGCAAAAGTTAGTGGTCATAGGATAATAACTAACTAAATTTAGAAAGCCAGATCCTTTGCTTTACTTTTGGGTCGTTCCATTCAAAAGAGACAGAAGTTCCTATTTTGGGAAGTAATAATGATAAACTTAATTGGGCCATACCATACCATACTTTATCCGGAATCTCGCAAAGTTTCAGCACAACTTGCTGACTTCGGAGGCTTTTTCCCCCGACAACCTTTTAAACTAAGACACTGTTTTCAATCTATGTCCACTTGATTCAAGGTCTCGTTAAACTTTTAAAAACAAAATTCTTCCGACCGATTATCATAAAATTAATTTCATGATAAATTGGTCAATTAATTAATATAGTACTGACACGCGGATAGATATCACATTCCCGTCTGCGTATCGACCATGTATTAATCAATTAATTAACCAAAATTAACTTCATGTTGACATCTTCCCTTTCCTTCTATTTTTCTTCAGTTCTATCAATTTAATCATACCCTACTCATCCATGGATGATGGATCTATACACCAAACTCGTGGATAAAGTTTTCATGGATCCATCCACCAACCTCGTGGAGAAAGGTTTCATGAGTTTTTTACTTTTAATTTTCTTGTACTATGTCATCAAAATAAACTAACAAATATTATTTTTAAGAATGAACATGGATTCTTATTATTTATAAATTTCACAAATACAACTCTCTTTTTTGGGCTAGTTATTAATTTTTTGTTGTGATTTTTTGAATTAGAGTACCGTTTTTATGTAAAAACCCTAGATTAATTAATAATAATAGATGTATATATGGATCATTCTATATATATATATATATATATATATATATATATATATATATATATATATATATATGAATGAATGAGGAGGTAAGGTGAGTCGGGAAGCATGTCCCACTTAACATCCACTAATATTTTGTGCACTTTACATTCATTCGATTTATTTTTCATACAGAGTGACGCACGTATTTGATTGTTAATATTAATGTCTTCAGCCAGTGGATATGATTGTGTACCATGCTTAAACACGCAATACCTGTAACTTGTAAGGCAAAAAGATACTACTCCATATGGATAGCATCTCTTCTTTTTATCAAATGGAGTAATTCTGATGGACGGATACCTCAATTTGGATTTCATTGTCCAAAGGATATATTCCTTTTCTTTTTAAAAGATTGTCGTTTTAAAATAATATTAAATAATAAGTAACTCATGAATTTTTTTAATTAATGATTCAAAATATTTTAATGATATTGAAGAAATAATATCATTTGAGAAGAAAATAGCATCCCTTACCTCGGAAAGAATAATCTTTTGGAATCTTGAATATAGTGTTGAAAGAACTTTTAGTATAGCAATACTCAAAGTTTTAGAAAAAAATAATATAGCCTTTTCAAGTATATATTTATTCTACTCTCTGTGCCATCATATTATATTTCATTTGAAATATTTGGTCATTTATTAATAAAAACCAACGGCTCTGATCGCGCTCAGTTATCGAGGTCCGAATCAAAAACATAAAAGCAGGTAGAACCTCCCAAAACACTTTTCCTGGCGATTGAGACAATATTTGGTGTAATCGCTTTGAGTCCAAATATTCGTTAACAATCAAAGTGTAGTTATCAAACAAGTACTGAAAGTATCGAAGTGATTGATTGGGAAATGGCAAAAGAACAAATTGCACACTCAAATTAAATTAACTTCATAATTCATAAACCCTCACTGTCTTGTGTATTTTTGAGAATTAATTGGTTACCCATATTTGTTTATGTAATTAAAAAAAAAAAAAAAGTCACGTCAAAGAATTAGCGATGTGCGTGTTCAATTGTGTAATTGGAAAAAATTGAAAGTTTAATAATTTAATGACGGCAGCTAATTTATATTTAAGCCTAAGATATGCCCTTTCATAAAATTAAAGAATAACGACCCGACAGAATACGTTATTAAATATTGTAGTATCTAAACAAGGTAAAACTATGATTAAATATATTTATTTCGACAGCTAGCTAGCTAGCATCATTAATTATAATATTAATAATAGCCATAAATTATGCTTATTTAGTACTCCTCACTAAATAGCAATTGCACCAGGGCATTTGATGGAACACATATATTGCATGAGTAAAAAAAATGGTAGTGGACACCATGCATTTCATGCAGTGTCCTCACCACCCCATTTTAAGCCACTCAATCTCCTCTCACCAACCTTGTGTGTTTCCTCAACTCTCCTTGTCTTCACTTCTTTGTTTTCTTTGGTCCTTTATATTTTTTCAGTAGTTATATTAAGAACCAATTTGGGCGAAATAATGGTGCAGAAAGATATATCTTTTTGATGTTACGTTGTGGAATTATTAGAACTAGCTCGCTCTAAATATAGCATACATGCACTTGCATATGCATGTTTGTGAAATAATTGTACAAATATGAGCAAAGTACGTACCTTTGAGAATTAATTAATGATGAGTGAAATAATTGTAGTATTAATTGGAGCAAGAGAAAGAGGATTGCGTGAATCATGTGATCACTGCTTGCAGGAAGTCTTATCCATCAATTTTGGCTGATATATGGATAATCTTTTAATATATATATTTTTTATATTAATTCTTTGAGTTACAATTTAACTAAATTAAAAGTGAATAAATAAATAAAACATAAACAAATTAAAGTTCACTCTTTCAGTTAGGATTGCAATTAATGTTTTGATTTTATTTAAATCGATCTTCACCTTGTTTTTTCTTTTGCAGGAGGTGACAAAGTCGTACGTTCTCATTGGCTGCAGAACGAAGTAAAAAAATTTGATGGAATTAATTTTCTGGTTTTATACGTACGTAATTAACAATCAATATAATTGTTAAATTTGTTTTTCAGCGTCAAATGCTGGAAAGCTTTTTCATACTTATTTTCAGTTTACTTAATTTGGAGAGGATTCTTGGCGAAACTATTCCCCAAAACAGCTGATAAGATCGAACAAATCTTTGCCCCTTGTCATTTAATATATATATATATATATATATATATATATATTCGTTAATTAAACAGATAGGTTGCAATGAAACTAAGCAAGATCCAAAAAATAGAGGATACAATCAATGTTTAATTATACTCTCTCTTTTCTAAAATATAAGATTAAATTATTTGACTTGTTAAAGTCAATATAGGATATGCATAGGAAGATGAACATATTTTTCTGTATCCACTTTTCAGCCTATTGAACATATTTAAAGTGTCTCAGCTAGAGTTAAATATATGAGTATTTCCTGAAGTATTTATTGAGATAGATTGACTATATATATATATATATATATATATATATATATATATATATACTTAAACTCCCATTCTCCTTATTTGGCAAAGCCAATAGTTAAGAAGGTGGACAGGCCATTAAATATTCAAGCAGAAAATAAGTGTTGAAGCACAAAAGAGTCGATTCTAGGAGGTGGCAGTGGCATAAGCAAAACCTCCTTTCTGTTACTTAAAGTTCCTTTGTCATAAGAGTTTTTAGAGCCTGAAAATTTTCAGAATTAAGCAGTCTGCATAACAAGGCAAAAAACAGAGGTGAAGTATGGAATCGACTAAATTACACAGCTAATTAATTGATGCATGTAAAAGCTAGCCTTTAATTAAAAGCGTGACATTAAATCCCACTGTGGTATCATGCGAAATGTAAAAGGTAGCCGCTCGCCCGCTAATATAAATCTACATATTAAGATTTAATTATACTAAGAAAAAAATCTAGGTTAATTTTAGCAAATATGAGACCAACCTGATTTATAAGTTATAACAATAAGATACACATGGTAGCAGCAAAACTAAACGACGTCAATATATATACCAGCAATTCAAGGCGGTTCCTTAGCACCCCAAACAACCCAAAAATGTACCCATTAATTAGGGTGCCACTTTGTGATGCCAAAAATGTATAACAAAAAATTATCCTTAACATTGACCGATCCACTGGCAATGATGATCAAATTTCTCCACACAATTAATAATTATCACATAGTACTGGACATTAATTAGGACAATGACAGCTTAATATTTCTTGGTGCGTGCATGGACGGACGATAATTAAATCTGACAATATTTATTTTAATTTCACCTCCACTCCACCCTTTTCTTTCTGGTTCTGACACTTGCACCAACTTCTTCGAAAATTGACAACTCATTTCTAGCTAGAAATAATTCCGGGCCGGGTCAAACATACTAAACGTACATTGTCAAGTTAATAAGAACCTGTATGTATGTATCCAAAGCGCATGCATTAGTTTAAATCAGTTTCCAAGGGCTTTACCGGTTGGAATGAGTCCTCATGAGAGAAGACGATGAGTTGAGAAAAAGAGATCGAGGCCAGCCAGGTTCTCGATCACTTAAGCATGTAACAGCGAAAATCAGTCGGGACAACGAACCAGCTAGAGAATAATGGTAGTGGGCCATCCTCGTTAAGCACTGATAATGTGGATGGTTCAGTCACTTTGTGGCATAATACCAACAGATATGGATGCAAGTTGGCTTGAGTGAGGCTCAAGTGACTGACGACGGAGAGTGAGTACTTTTGTTTTGTGAGCCAGCTTATGTACGTAGCAGCATAATAAAGTTCCCAAACTGGAAGTATTTTCCAAAAGAATTTCATGCTCTAATTTATTGATTAAATTATTAAGTTTAAGCCATTTTCAAGTGTAATATGAATAATAATTTATTTAATTCTCATTGATTCTGCAATTTACAGAAAGAGAACATCGTTGCATATCAATTCCAAAACTTAGAATTGAAATTGAGGGCGAAATTTTAACTAATTTCAATGTCATGGAATTTCTAATGTCCAATTCCAAATTTTGAGTTACGAAGCATAATTAATGTTAGTATTGCGAAGAAGGATAACATATTTTTCATTTCAAACAGATCCATATAATTAATACCGGTATGCCTTAACAGTTTTAATGTGTATATTTAGAAATTATGTCATTTCTTTTCGATATTTTATAATCTTAATTTACGTTGTTATATGTTTTAAAATTAGGGGTGTAAACGAGTTGAATCTCAGCGAACACTTTCATGTTCAGATTCGGCTCAATTCGAAAAAATTGAGTTCTAATTCGATTAGGATTTATATTTTGCGCCAGATTCGACTTCGGATCATTACTTTCAGACTCTACTCACTACCGTAAGTACTCAATTCATTTACAAAGCGAGTTACTCATGAGCCTTCAAATCGAGTTTCGAATATGAACCATTTCACTTAAAACTGAACAACTACATACTAAATTGGTTACTTAACTAATATTTATATATAAAACTTTTTCACTGTTATTTATGTATTAAAATTATAAGGAATGTAATATAAATTGACATTCAATGAATTGATTTATTCGAGTACAAATTTATACAATTTCATATTATACTTTATAAATTATAAAGATTGATACAAATATCACATATTTAGCTTACTAGCATGGTTCGAGAAAAAATGAAATACTCGAACCTTAATATGAGCGAACACTGATATGCTCGAATTCGACTCAGCAGATCATTAAATGTAAAACGCAGTATGGATCGATTCGATTTTGATTAACTTCGAATTCGAATTTTGGATCATATTTTCGAGCCGATCTCTAGTCGAGTATCGAACTATTTGGCTCGACTTACACCCCTATTTAAAATTTATCAAATTTTCGTTTTTATATTTTTTACTGATGATGATATTATTATTATTATTATTATTATTATTGGTGAAAAAAATTCAAATAGCCGTCTCACTAAATTTCCCCCAAGTGTCTCAAGCCCAAGCCCATCATCAGGACCGACCGAAGTGAGACCGACGTGCCCCTCGTATTAGTTGAAGATGATGAATAACAAGAATTAGAAGTGGCAAGGAAGGCAAGGTAAGGCAAGGTCCCCTCTTTTATTTGTAGCCTGGGATTAATTTAGCAAACACTCCTCGACCCCGAGCCCTTGGACTCTCACCGGGTCTAATCCGTTGGTTTCTGACTGCTTGTGCCTGACAGGTACAATTTGGATATTCGTGTGTATTGTCGTTAGGGTTTTAGTAGAATTGTATTTAGGATTTTATTTTTATTTAATCATATAATATATGAAACGAACCCTAGAAGAATTCCCAGACGATTAATGTGCTTGCTAATGAACCTGAATCTTTTTGACATGTATAGATTGACGCATTCAAGCTACAAAAATGTCTTCAGTTCAGGATCCATTTTACATTGTAAAGGAGGAGATTCAAGATTCTGTATGTTCATTCCAAGTTCCTACTTGTTTTAAACATTAACTTTTGTATTGAAGCTTTAATCTATGATTTATATGTTATCATACCATAAATTCTTTTGCCCACTGTCAATCCTAACATTTAGATGGTTACTTGCTTGGTAAGATTGATAAATTGCAGTCTACTTTTCATCAATGGGAGAGCATGTTGGCGGATAGTAAAGAGCAATCTCATCTCACAAAAGAGCTTCTTACTGGTTGTGAGAGCATTCAGTGGCAGGTATGCTACTGAATTTGTTAAGTTCACTCAAGTTTCACCAATTTCTTTTAATTCTTAGAGATCAATCATGTGGTTCTACTTTGTAGTGGGATACTGTTTGAGTTATGGTTTAGATATTGCTGGATCGTTTGTGTTTTGAATTAAGTCATTAAGCTTTAAAAAGTTGAATACTTAATATAGTATCAAATCTCTGCTTTTCCAAGGTCTTCAGATCAAATTTCTCACTTGCTTTTTTCATCTCCTGTTATGTCTATACAGTTCTGCTATGTTCTATTCTGTATTTTGATGCACCACTGTTTGTATCTTTGCATGTGAGTGGTTTCCATTACTAGTTCTAATAGTGCCAGTGTTAGAGTAGTAATTAATGACATAACAAATACGAAAGTGGTAACGAGTTCTATTACACTCTATTTAGATGCAAATACTATTTGCAAGTTGGTCTTACCTTTCTCACATGCATATTCATCGCCTATAAAAGATTGTCTTTTCTAACTCAATTGGCTTGTGCACCTATGTAACTTCTCGCATTTTATCCCGTATGTAAGTTCTGAAACCTATATTTCTGATAGGAAGGTGGATGAATTGGAGAAGACGATTTCTGTAGCAGCTAGGGATGCTTCTTGGTATGGAATCACTGAAGTGGAGCTTGAAAAACGAAGGAGATGGACCAGTACTGCTCAGACTCAGGTAGTCAATTGTCATTTTGCTGTTCTTGCTAAAAATTTATTTAACATGTTTTCTTGGACGACTACTGGTAGTGAAATCTGTTAAAAACTTTAAAGATCATTTAATGTCTTCATTTATATCCATATTTCTTGAATGACAACTGTGTGATTCAGGTGGGAAATGTTAAGAAAGCAGTAGTGGCTAAAATGAAGATGAGCGGCACAAGCACTTCTAATGCAAGTGGGATGCGCCGTGAACTAACGAGGATGCCAAACTCTAATCAGACAGATATATCCAATCACTACATTGCTAAAGATAATGATGATTTCATATCATCAGAGTCAGACAGACGGTTGCTTCTCATAAAGTAGGCTTTTTACTTCTGCTTCTTTTCTTATTTACTTTTGTTTCTACGAGGTTTCTTAATTTTCCTAGCTTCGAAGTTTTCGTTACCTTCTTTTTTCAAACTTGAGAAAAATATATCTCTTAATTATTTTGCTTATATTTTTCAAGGAACACTTACTTTTTAAAAAGATAATATCTTTGAGTTACTTTTGATGAGATTGCTGAATCCCTTTCTTTGTTGCTAGAATTTACATGAACTTGTAGTATACATAATATCAGTGGTCTTTAATGAGTATATGTGCCAACACCCTCCTTTGTGACCTTTAGTGGCCTTATAGGAATGTTTGGTAATAGACGTTTTAGCAATCATATTACTCTTATGACTAAATCAACTGAAGAAATGAAAAAGGAGTTTCTATGTATGTCTCTTACCACGATCAGTATTCTGTCATGCGTAATTATAACTAGACGGTTGATGATAATCTTCTAGATTAATAATTTTTATGATTTGTGATATTTTTCATAACGGACCTATGCTTTTAATTAGAGATTACTCATATCACCAAAGACATTACAAACAGTAAGCAGAAAACTACTGAGAATGCAATCTATCACTAAGAACTATATGCTGGTCAATTTGGTATTGACACTTCAAAAACATAAGGGTAGTTTGGATTATTCAGCATAGCATCCAATTGTAGTGCTCTTTTGACATTATGTTGTTTCCTAATTTATGGTCTTTCTAATTGTAGATGTGTTTCAATTGGTGCTTATAGGCAACAGGATGAAGAGTTGGATGATCTCAGTGCAAGTGTGGAAAGAATCGGAGGTGTTGGGCTTACTATACACGAAGAACTACTCGCACAGGTGACCTATTGTTTAGGCTGATTTTTCATTCTTCAATTTTACGAACCGAAGTTACATGGGTGTTTGTTTTATCCTCGTCCACCAATGTATTTGACCTTCCCATTACACAATTGCCTACACTGACTTTTTGATGGAGTTTTTTTTAGCAGGTAGCAGGACCATATGCTTTACTTCACTAATTAGCAATTAGGCAATTGACTTGTAAAATATACATCAGCTTAATTAGTATACTAGGCATTGTAAAAATATATAATCCCTCAGTCCAAAATTTAAAATCATTTTTATTTTTTTTTAACTCATTTGGACATTTCAAACTCAAAATTGTTATAAATTCTTTTAATTTTAGTCAATGCAATAATTTATTGTAAGCTATGTAAAAAGTATTACTTATTATAAGATTTAATTTTTTAAGTCAATAATATTATTATAATTTGAAACGAAGGAAGTAGGATTTAAGAAAACTCTCACAATTTAAAATGTATCTATAAAATTATTTACAAATATTATATGTTAGGTTTTAAACATAATGTGAATTTGTTTATGTATAGTCAACACAACATATACTAAATATGTGGATTATTTTTGCTCAACTTTTTTACTTTGTTTTTTTGGTTTTTCGTTTGTATCTTTTTTTTTATTTCTTTGACTTGCGCATTCAAATTTTGTATACAAGATTTCAAATTTTATGATATATAATGTGTTATTTATTTATTTTTGAAAAAAAATTGCCTACGCTGACTTGTAAACTTGGATATGCTCCTGCCGTTACACTTCTGGAAGTTTATATATAACATGTGAATAAACCTCTTTTGTGTAACCTATGTTATCACTCATCATTACTGTGTAAAGTTAAATGTAAACTTGTGTGATGCTTCAGGAGAAAATTATTGATGAATTGGGTTCTGAGATGGACAGTACATCAAATCGTCTTGATTTTGTTCAGGTAAACTACACGTGTAGTAGGTAACTGTGGACCTAATGACAGGCTTCATCAACTAAGGGTTCGTTTGGTAACTGTTTCTGCTTTCATGTGTGTGCTTATTATAATTTTTTTCCCCTTAAGTTTCTGCTTCTACTAGATTTCACTAGTGAAATCAAAATTCAAACATTGTTTGATGACTTTGTAAGTTTTGTTTTATTTTATCAAGTAAATTTTGGAAGCAAAATCGGTTAGACCGGACCCTAAGCTTTTTACAATGTAAGGTTGCTGAAAATTGATTCACTTGCAATTCTTATGCTTCTAATATATGTTATTGTTTTTCTAATTGAATTTTTTTTTTTTCTCTTGCAGAAAAAAGTAGTGGCTATGGTTATGAAGAAGGCTAGTGCCAAGGGACAGCTCATGATGATACTATTCTTAATAGTTTTGTTTATTATTTTGTTTGTTCTGGTATTTTTAACCTAGGTTAGAGTGGAAGACTACATTGATACGGCCATTAGTATATTGATGAGAGTAAAATTGGATGTCATATGGATTGTTATGAACTGTTTGTTGATCATAGGTTTTGTTTGAAACTTTGTGAAGTGGAACAAAATTATGCAACTTTAATTCTTTAATGTACAGCAGCCAGCCAGCAGGGTCGGGTATTTTGGGATAACAAAATTGTTGTCCGTATTGAAACTGGTAATGATCTAATGACAAGGACAACGATCATTAGCTCATTGCCTTAGGTATTTTTTGCTGAGAATGCATGCATGCATGCTAACAGATTATCATCATAAATTTATCCACTGCTCATGTGAATAAAGTTTGCAAGAATGCTATCAAATGCCCAATAGCTTGTCGACCTGCTTTCAATAATACTCCCTCCGGATCGAAAATGAATAAATAAATTTTTACTTTTTGTTATTCATTGGTAAAATCCTATAAATTAAAACTAATACTCCTCGTCTTAACAAAAAGAGTTTTATTTGTAAATGTTGTACAAATTTGTGTTATTATACTCGAGGACAACCTTTGTTTTTTGGAACTGCGGGGTACAACTTATACATGTTTTTAACACTTGTATTAACTAATATTAATGAAATTTATATTACTTTTGAATTTTATAAATTTATATTACCATTTGGACGATAACATTTAATAAATTTATAGAGATTTAAATCCCATGTTTGACGGAAAATGAACACATCAAAAAAATTTCGAATTAAATGTACATAGACTTAAATTCCAGTGACAAAATGCACCTCAATTTTTTTCGGGTCATTCATTTGTTCGAGACATTAATATAATCTAAATAAAATATAAAAAGGCCAAAACATTGAAAAAAACTAACCACTTAACTTATTTGTCACATAAGATTTTACCGGCTTCTGATCTGAATTACAACGACGCTCTTCTCAAATCCCAAGTTGATTCAAGCCAAGCTGCGTAAGCTCAGTTTGTCAATGTATTAATAAATCTATCCAAATCAAGCTGCGCATTGCTAGTTTTTGAGGTTGGCGCATCTTATATTGCTTGGAGCCTTGGATGATAGTAGGACAAAACAGCTAAACTTGAATGTTCGCTTATAACTAGTACTGTACAAGAGCAGATAAATATACAAGAAAAAAAATGATTTGTATGCACTAAATATTTATACTTTGTACACCATATAGGAGTGTTATGATATTGTCTACAGACTGCTGTTATGCCTTGTACTCTATGCACAACTTCCAATCTTTTCATTAGAAAATAGTAGCATAAGGACATACAGCTGCCTTGATGAGAACACATCCAATTTTTTCAAATGCCTTTCACTAATTAAGCATTTTCAACTTCTGCAGACGCATGCCATCAATTGGATGGGAATAATTGTTGTTGAAGGACTTCATTAAATTTACTTGTTTCCTTGATAAAGGGAAATGATATTTCCAGTTTTGGAATCACCATTACCGGGAAATTGTCATCCAATATATACATGGTACAACTGCACGCATCGCCCTGAAATGATAATTCCAGTGCTGGAAATTTCATTCACTTCAAAATATATCTAGCAGAATCCCAAACATTATTCTACAAATATTGTATTGGGAAAAGCAAACCAAGAATAGTGAGCATTATTGAAGATCAAAATATTATACCTATCTATAATCTACAACTTCAGAGAGACATGACAACTACAGTACATAAAAACTATTCACATTCATTTACTTGCAATTAACATTCATGATGAAAAGCAAAGCATATCAAACGGAGAGGAAAATGAACCTTAGATAACCATGGAATTATGAAATAATTTCAAGTCTCTGCTGAAAAGAAAGGACACTTCTACTTTCAAAGGGTCACTTCACAATCCGGTTGTGCAACACATTCTGTCACATAGTTCATATTCTACTCACCTTTGTTATATCTTCAGAACCAAAAACAGACTAATACTCTCAGAAACTCTTCCCAAGTTAGAAGTTATCACTTGCAGTTATTAGTCCAGAGAAGAACTTAACAAAAGTTTTCCCTTTTAACAGCTACAAAACTATTTTGCACATAATGAAAAGATGCTTGTTTGGTCTGTTGATATGTAAAGTTGGGGAGCAAGATGCAAGTTCAAATCCATCCTAATCAGCATGACAGAACATGAGATACAAAACCAATCAACTTAGATTTAGCATTGCATCAAGTTTCGCACTGGTATATACTATGCATTGTCAAATCAAGCATTACTTCATCGGAATCTAAGCCCTAATGGAATTGAAAAGAGATGTTAATGGATTAAAACTAAATTGGAATACAAACAGGCACTAAATAGAATACCATTAAATACCTATAACTTTTCAAAGTGTCAGTCCTTTTGAGTCTTCAAATAGAGTACTTCAAAGCAGACTTAAAAGGCAATGCAAAGAAAGAAAGAAAACATATGGAATATAACTTCTCTTGAACATCCTCCTATACACACCGAAGTGCCTACATGACAAAATATCAGGATTCCAACCCTTCATAAAAAGACTATCTTCATACACTCTCAGATAACCTAGTAACTAGTGGAACAACAGCCTAGAGGAAGTGAAACAAAAGTGCAAATAAAATAAATGTAAGATTCAGCAAACTGGTATTCAAGTTAAGAAAATAATGAATGGAAAGCAAGAAGACGACAAACAGATGGCTTTAATTAAACAACCAAGGCATAGCATTTAAAAAGATTACAAAGTAATATCAATGCCATCTACTGTATTCCAACGTCATAAATACTCTAAGCAATCATCACACAAAATAAGTCAATGATTAATAACACCTACAGAAGCCCAGGTAACATTAATTAACAAGCTCAATGTAATGTAAGTTACCTTACCAAATACTGTCATATCAAAAGAGAAACCTATTTGCAAATTGCATTAATCTTGTCATATCATCATACTAGAAGTACCTAGAAAAGTTTATGAATGAATAAAATCATAAGTTCATGAGATTATTGATTCTTATTACTAAGTTTATAGAAAATAACTTAACAGTTATAGAGTGTTTACAATGAATAATCAACACAGAAACATATAGTATGTAACCACAGACCAGCAACTGAACAATTAATGATTTTATTATTATCTAAGTTATAACCCTAGGTACCGACATCTATTTCACATAATCCTTAAAAGGAACGCGAAAATTGCTCGCCACTACAAATAGAAAATAAAAATCTATAATAGAAAAATCGAAATTAAACGAAGTTCCTTCACAGACTTAACTAGTTGATTCAATGTGCAAGTAGGAAGTCAGTACTGAACAGATCGATAATAGGATCTGGTGAGTCCAAAACCGGACTTGCCGGAGGCAGAAAGAAAGACTTAGCAGCGACGAGCTTTTTCCTCTGAGGGCATCGAGGGCCGTAGATCCTCCCGGCAAAGCAAGGGAAACTGTCGGATGTGATCTGAGCAGGTTGCGGGGACCGTACGGACGAGGAAGAAGGGGATTGTGTGCGGTGAAGATAAATCTGGGATTGTGAGTCAATTCGGTGAGATCTAGCGCTGATTCGGGAGTCTCTGAGTTGAGCGAGAGCGCCTGGCTTTAGGTATTTTAGATAGGAGGCTTCGTCGGTCTTGGTGGTTGGCCTTCGGATACGACGGTTCATGGTGTTGGATTGAGAGGTATATAGAGAAGGAAGCTGGTGGAGGGAGCGATGAGAGAGAGAGGAGAAAGGTAGAGTTTGGGGGGGGGGGGGGCGGGATTTAAGAGAGAGAATGGAGCATGTAGGCGGGAAGATAATGGAGGGAAGAAGTAGGGGTATTAGAATTTAGAGAAATAAAATGGTGTGTTTCAAAATGGTTAGGCGCGGCCCCGCGAGATATTTGTTTAGCGTAGTTTATAATTTAACCCTAAATTTCAAATTGTACCCTAAACTTTAACCTTAAAATTAATTTATACTTTAAACATTATTTTGAATTAAATACATTCTAAAATTTGAGTTGTAATACAATTTGTACCTTTCCTATTAAAGTTCAGAGTGCAAATTAGTTTGATACAGTAATTGCGAATGCTGCAAATGGTTTTAAAATTCAAGATTTAATATGCATTTAATTCAAAATAAAATTGAAGATGCAAATCGATAAAAGTTTAGAAAAAATTAAAAACTAGTCGATTTTGACCTCATAGTCTTATACTCGTGACTACCTTTTTTGTTTTTAATTGTGAATTTCTACTTTTCTTAGGCTATGTTTGTTTGTAAATATTATAGTTGGAATATAATTATTAATTTTAAGTATGTTGTTTGTTTTTAAATTTGAACTTGAGACTATTAATGTAAAGATTATAAAATGACTTAAGATGTGAGACTATTTAATACCATGTTTAGTTTGATATTATAATCCCATTATATGAAATTAAAAATTTATAGACAAAATTAACCTCTAACATTTTTCAAAAATTTCATTTTTTTTTAAAATTACTTGCACTTTTTTGATATATTGTTGTAATGTATTACTTAGTATGAGAAGGCTATGAGTTTTTACCCATACGATCGATAAAGGACTAATATAAAATTATAAATTATATCATCGCGATTAATTTTATTAATTTAAATAAAAAGAAGAACATATATCTTGGTAGCAAATATTTGATACAACAAGCTAGAGGGAAGTTTACGAACAAATTAATATATTAATATATTAAATAGCTTGGTAACTAATTTATGATAATTTGATTTTCAAATATTTTATATAGGAAGAGTACGGTAAAGTATTGTAAACTCACTAATTTATTTTAGCAGTATTTAAAATTTTATAATTAATTGTTCATCATTTTTAAAGATGTATAAACAAGTTTAAAATATTTATTATTAGTAAAGTATAATAGTTCAAACGATATTTTTTATCTAATCTTTTAATTAATCTCGAAAAAAAATATAACATTTAATTATTTTAAGTTATACCATAAATATTTGAATGAATTACATATTCTATTACATTTTTAAAATTAATTACAATAATAGTGCCCTTATAACATCTTTACACAACTGATACACTTTCATATTTATTTACAATATTAGTGCAATTAGAATTCCTTAATTTAGAGAATTAGTATTCAATTAGGATTCCTTAATTTAAGAATTAGTTATACTCATGGCTTCTTCTCTCTCTCTTCATCTATAACAACTGCAGTTAGTTATCACCCTTCTTCTTCATTCAACATTCAACGTATTAGTTATATATATATATATATATATATATATATATATATATATATATATATATATATTAGTTAGTCAGATGCATGCCTCTACTACCGGCTTTTAAAAACCCACAACCGCCTCCCACTCCCGGGTTCCGCTACGATCCTTATATGCTCTAACTCATCTTCCACCGTCGCATTCTCGAATACCCATGTTTCACCTCCGATCCCACCACGGCAACTGCCTTTCCTCCCAGTGATACGCCGGAATCAACTCTCTCCGATACCTCTACTACTCGATGTCAATTTCGGCCCCAACACTACTCGATTTGTTCCAATTTCTTCGCTATTTTTATTCTCCTCCTCTTGGGAAAAAAATCACTACCATCACCATTTTTTAGCCATGGCCCGTCTGGCTTGGGATTTTAGTCAGCCGTTATCAAATGATCCGTCTATTTGGGGAACTTCTTTTCTTGAATTTCTCGAATTTTTCAATGTCACTACATTAACTTTTGAATCCAGGGCATACCCATTTCAATTTTGTATGTATATATTTAACAAAGCAACAAAAGATATATGTTTATATTTATTAGTCAGCTAACTTTATATCTTCAGTAGCTTCTCAAAATGAAGGGTCAAAATGGAGGTGGGTATGAAGATTCAGGCGGTGATGTCGGTGGATATGAATACTGGATGATGGTAACCAAACCTTAATACCAAAGTAACCAAACTGTCATATCAAAGTAATCAATCAACCTCCACACTTTAAATTTTTTCTTAGTACAGTTGGTTACCAAACTTTCAAATCAAGGTAAGCAAACCTTCGTACCAAGGTAACAAAACCTTCATACCAAAGTAACTAATTCACATCCACACCTGCTGTTGGTAGCCAAACCTTCAGACCAAGGTAACCAATTCAATTTTATTAAGTTACCAATTTCATTTGAATGTGATGCAGTTGGTAGCCAACCATTCATACAAAGGTAACCATTTTATTATTTATGAGTAATAATATAGTTATAAAAAAAATTAACATAACAAAAAAGTTACATCTATTTATTTTTAATTTTTTGTAGGCTTAATCTTATTCTTATTCTCATTGGCGTTTTGGACAACGGAGATTCGCATGGTGTATGCGGTGTAGTAGATGATGATGTGAAGTGCATGGTGGTAAATGCATGATTATTATTTCAAAGTGTATGTGAGGGAGATGAAGATTTGAATTTGAATATTTAAATTTGAATTATTATTTTGAATTTGAATTTGAATTTATTTTTGTTGTTAGATCCAAATATTTGAATTTTAATTATTAATTATGGCAGTTATTAGTCCTTGATTTTAGGTTTTCTTATTAATGTAAATTGTACTATTTTTGTAATATGTACAATCTTTTTGTAATTATTTGGTTGATGCACTTTTCTTGTAATTACTTTCTATTTGTTGTATACTTATGTAAAGAACCCTAAATATTTTCATAAAAAACAAACATAGTCACATGTAACTAGGACTATTTAATCCTATTATTACTAGTCTCGGGATTATAATCTCATCCCAAGATTATAATCATTGCAAATAAATATAACTTTAGTTCCATACACGTTCACAGTTAATTTTTTTTAATTTTTACATAAGAAAAAATAAAATGATAAGAAGAGCATACAATATAATTATTTAATTAAATTGTCTTATAAAATTTACTAACAATAAAATAACACATGAATAACAATTTAATTTATCATATTTTCAATTGTTATGTCATTTTTGTTTTCCTTTTTATGTTATCGTTTAAATATTACCTACTTTTCTCATAGAGGAATTTGATATATAAGTAAAAAAAAAAAAAAGAGTTGTTATGTATTAAGATAAGTTTTTTGTTAAATTATAATTGTGAAACATATTAATACATGCGGAGAGGGTCAACCGATCAAGTGCATATCTCTTTATTTAACATATGTTACTCACCATCTTTAGCGATGAACCAGACGACAGACCAAATGTAAGACACCAACTTTTATGAATAAAGATGAATTTTTTATAATTATCATTTTTGAATATTATGAAATGAATTTGATATAATATTATAGTTGTGGGTAATAGTTATAAATTTTGCAAAGTACGCAAGTTGTTATATAATATTCGATTGATCGGAAATATTCGTTTTAACAGAAATATTCATGACGATCAAGACAATCATCAGTGGACCCCATAATGTAATTATTGTCGATCGAGAAAACGAGAAAAAATATTTTATAAAAATAACTACGAAAGTTTTATCGTTAATCGTTGAAACACCTTGTGTTAAAAAGATATGAATACGCGTGGTTGCGTAAGAAGACACGCAGATTGATTATTGATGGTTACGTGAGAAGTCACTCGCTTTTGTTCAATTATTGCTTCAGTAATTGTTGTATAGTATCTCACGTGAGAAGTCACCCAACTCTTTCAACTGCTTGGCCGTGACAAATCGTGCGTTATTATCATTTCCACATGTATTTTGTGCACGAGTCTCCTCGCCTCGATTTTGCATGAATCGCAAAAACTTCTAAATATCTCTGCCGTTCATTATCCGCTTTCGATGGCGTTGTTCACAGGAGGAACATTGCCAACTCTCGCCGTGACGTTTCTCCTCATGGTGAAAGACAGCGTCTCCATGGTCTCATTTACACCACTGTTAACATTCTTAGTCGACATTCTCAAATACTGCCATAAAACAAGGGTTAATTAAGAAAATCAACATATCACATAATATCTCTATATATTGACCAACTAACAAATAAACTTAGGTAAGACACACTAGCGAAGGATTTACTCGTCTCTCCCCTCCTAGTTTTATTCCCCGATCTCCGCCAGAGATCATATCTCTAAGCTTTGATATTAATCTGACGCGCCCCAAAATAGGTATACATCACCCATTTTAGGTCACAATAACATGGTACAGAAACAACTACAACTTTATTAATACATCATAAAAACTGTGAGTTTAAATACAAATATTGTCTTCTAGACAATATCCATACCCAAATAAATTCTCATCATAATTATTGATATATTATTTTACAAAAATAGTGAGGACTACTAAACAACTTCTAGAATCATCATTTTATACCCCGACTAGTACTCGCTACATTCTCGCCTCCTCAGAAGAAAAATAGAACAAAAAGAAAAAGGGTGAGCTCAACTAACCCAGTAAATAATATTATGACTAAGATAATATAGAACAAATTATCGTTAGTCTTCAATAGGAAAAAAAATCTGATAAAATACAATAAACAATAAGTTTCAGATCAATATTCGCAGCGGAAATAATAATTCATAGAAGAGTTTCGTAGAGAATGAAATCTACTATTATCTATGAATTTAAAAGTCCATCGTCAATATTTTATCCCTGTAACATCAATCAATATTCATCTTGAATCAAATTTTCATCTTTACACTACAGGCCAAAGATATTCATCACCGGCCATGTTCATCTCAACACTGCTCATCTTTGCACTACTGGTCAAAGATATTCATTATAAAATCATTTATCTTTGCACTACAGGCCAAAAATATTCAATAATATCATCATTTAGGACTGAGGATGATGAAAAATATTTTAAAGGAAACGAATACAGTGAAACAAAAGAATAAATATCAAGGATTCGTATTTCAGCTATTTCATGTCCAAAAATACCTCATAAATAATCATAATGAAGTAAAATTCAATAATGATCAAAACATGGATACAATCAAAGTTAGTATCCATAATAGATATTTTGGATTAAAAGGAAAAATTTCATTTTTCGATGAATAATAATGATTCGTGAATAAAGGTCGATACGTAAATAGTAACCCCAACACAAAAAGTTCTAAATTTGATTAAAAGTTTAAACTAATATTTTGGTATAATGATATTGAAGACAATAATATCATTTAAAAAGAAAATAACATCCCTTACCTAAAAAAAAATAGTATTTAAATAGTTGAACCTGGGATAAAGGCTATGACTTGAACTTGCACCAGATAAGAACACTCAAAGTATTAAAATACTCACAAGAATACGCTCAATATATCGAGAGAGAAAGAGAGAAGATTTCAGATTTTCGGTGTGATTTTCAATTCTAACCTAAGACCCTATTTATGTAAAAATGCTTAGAACACCAAAGTTAGAAAATTTAATATAATATTATTTTATTTACAAAATTGTCAAGCCCACCTCTTGAATCAATTCAGCCACCTTGCACATGTTTAATGCAAAGCCCACCAAGCAAAAAAAAAACATTTTGTAATTAAAATAATTAAAACTTTCAAAAATCAATTATTTCGGAACTACGGAACTTCAATAATTCATAATAAATAGATCTTTTATCAGAAAAATTCAAACCACATGTCCTTTTCATAGAAAATTTCATTCTCTACAACTTTGCAGAAGAAATTTTTTCCAAATTCCAAACAGAAATTGACCGAAATCCACAAACGGACGATTTTACAGGCTATAATCAAATTTTGGTCAAGAATTGTGGTCTACCGACACACAAAACATGTGTTAATTATTTAATGCCACAAAAATATTCTTCCTCCTCATATACTCATATATCCCACATTCATTGTAAAAATATCACCATTAATATATTATTAAAATAATATATTTAAATAAATTATTTTATCAAAAAAAGATAAAATATTAATTTTTAACAATTGTCACATTAAAAATTTTCTCCATTTATATTCGCATAAAATCAATATTTTTCTCATCATATAAATCAATAATTAATTATTCACAAATAATATTACGTAATCACATTATCGATAAACCAGCGATTCCAGAGAAGAGGGCTTTCCAATAAGGATCTCTCCTTACCTGCTGCGCAATTAATTAGATGACCAAACCTCTCCTTGATGTAATTTTCTAGACATTGCCAATAATGTTATCTAATAATATTATTTAGATAATATGAATTATCGTCTCGATAATAAAAATACCGTGCAATCACAATTATTAAAACAACAAAGAATATAAAATATAAACGCAAAGCAATTATTGAATCAATAAAATAAAAATCTTTGAGCAAGTAATTATCGTAATAATTATTGAGTAAAGGCTTTCACGTAAGAATCAATAATTGGTGTAATATCGTAATGCTACTTATGTTTTACCAACGGTATTCCAACAAGATTAATTCTGTGAATAACCACGCCGTTATTTATAACCAACTTATTCTTGTCATTTTCTTCATCCAATCGCTCTCCGTTATGGGGCCCACACAAGGCTACGCTGTCGTACGAATATTCCCTGTCAACAATGAATATTTTAAAACCACTTGCTTGTTTGAAATAATTGCGCATTTTACCCATAACTTACCACATTAATTAAATCAACCTTTACTATTTCAAGATAATAAATAGAGGAAATTTAATTTCATTAAATAATAAGTTGGGGTCTTACATCCTATCTGTGCGTTTACGCATGACCTGGTTCCGTTATTTATTATTCTGTTGGAATATCCTGTTGGTGCGAATTTTGCCTGACCTGGTTCCGTTATTTATTATTCTATTGGAATATTATGTATGTGCGTTTACGCATGACCTGGTTCCGTTATTTATTATTCTTTTGGAATAACCTGTCTGTGCGATCTATCGCATGCCTGGTGATTTCTTTTGTTATTCCATTCTTTATTATACTCAGTTGGTTAAAGTTTTGACTTCTATACTCCATGAAATTAGTGGAATATTCTTTATATTTGCGTTTCATCCAGTATCTTTTCATGGAAATATTCTTCTGAGCATTCTTGAATTTTACTCTACAAAGAAGTATCATGTTGACAATTTGGACGTTATTAGTTCCTGGATAAATTAATTCTTAAACTTGTTTTATTGAATTCTTATATCATTGTCATCATCCTCATGTTTATATTCGCATTGAAAGTCATCCGTGGCTCAGTAGTGCATAGATTGACTTGGTATGATTATGACCAGGATTAATCCAGATAATCATGATCAGTAATGTTACAAATGATGTGGTAAAATCCTCATCGTCCGTAGTAGTGCATTGATGGACGATTGTTGGCATGATCATGACCATTGATGAATACACGAATATCCTCGCCCGTAGTGCATGAATAATTTGTGGTTGTGATACTAATGAATATCCTCGTCAGTAGTGCGTGGATGATGTGAGTTATTTATTGCCGAGTCCCAATGATAAAAGTGATGAAAAACCTTTTAAATCATAAAAGATAGTAGATTTTATTCTCTACTTGACTCTTTTTAATGGATTGCTTGTTCACCGCGATTAAACTTGATGTTTGTTATATTGTATCGCTTTTAACACTATCAAGGCTAAAGCGATAATGTATTATGTATTATCTTAGTCATAATATTTCTTCGTGTTAGTTTAGCTCACCCTTTTACTTTCATTGTTTTCTCTGTGAAATGAAAACGTAATGAGGACTAATCGGGGAACGGAGTGACGGGCCCGTATAATAAGATTAGTAGTCCTCACTATTCTGTTAAATAGTGTGATAATAAATGTAATGAGGACTCAATTGTGTGTAGATATTGTCTAAATGATAATATTTGTATTAAAATTCACAGCATATGTTTTGTCGTATTTTACACGACTGTTGTATAATTAAGTTGTATTTAAATTTTGTACCATATATTTGGCGACTCAAGATGGGTGATGTATACTATTTTAGGGGCGTCACACCAAATCGTCGTCTTAACTAAAATAGAGTGTAATAGAACTCGTTACCACTTTTGAATCCGGGATTAATTGTCTTAAAATTATAATCCCATAAATTATAATTCCGGAATTATAATTCTTTTAAATAAATGTAGTTCAAGTGTTTAACTGTTAAAAAACATTGTTAAGCTAAGCAGTTAATACTGTGTAAGCCTATTATAAGAAAATATGAATATTATTAATTTCTAAAACTAAAAAAGATAATACATTTAACTATGCATGTTGTTTTAAAGATGTCTAAAAATAAAAATAACTCTAAAACGTTGTCAATAACTTATATATAGTGAGTTGTAATGACTTGTGGTTAAAGTGGAAAAAACTATATTTAAATTTTAAATATTTTATAAAATACTTTTATATTTTGAAACTGATTGAGTAGTTTTTATTTTTAAAGTCATGTGTTGCGATGATCATTACAAGTATTTAGTAGAGGTGCACAAAAGTCCTGTGGCATATGATCTGGCCTTGATCCGGCTTAAACTTGGCCTGAAAAAGCCTGATATTGTCAAAACTTGTCCCGGTGAAAGCCTAATTTTTTTGCAGCAACCTGCCCTGCCCCAAGCCCAGTCCAAAAAAGAAGTAAATCATAAAAGCTTAGCCAACCCATCGCCCCTGCAGCCCAGCCCAGGAAAATAAAAACTAGAAGGTGGATCGATATACTTTGCAACAGAATGAAAACAAAATGGAAACTTTTAACATGGTTTCTTAAATTTTGCTAAAGAATTAAAATTGAACACATTAAACAAACTTGTGTTCTCTTCTTTCTCCTTTCTCTACTGGAGGTTGAAGATAAAGATACCATGTTGAATAGATAGTTTCCGTTAAAGCTGACCAAGTAATTAAATTAGAATCGGAAACGCACTAAAAATTGCATAAATCGCATCAACGGTTCCAGCGTATGTGTCGGTTTTAGGTGGATTGAAAAATCAAATTTACGGTTTTGATTTGGTTACTAGCCAAAACCGCATGCATAAAACTGAAACTAAACCACACCATAAAAAAAAATAATTATACAATCCTATTATAAGAGAAATGTTTCATTTAACCTTTTGTAATGAACCTCTCATAAAAATTAAGCTACTAATTCTGAATTTGGATGATATCAATATAATCTACATGATCACCAATTCACCATCACCATACAAATCTCATACAATTATGAATTATCCCTTAATTGTAGAAAATTATTGGAATACACACTGCTTGAGCATATATATGTATATATACTTCATAAATTATATATATATATATAATTATTTAGATTCAATATTTTTATAATTAAAGAATTGAAGTTATTGAAATTAGGCAAATCATGAGGTAACCCTATTGAGTTATGAGCATGCTTCTAAAACTTGGTTTTGGATGAAGTAGTACTGAATATTATTACTTATTGCTTGTTTTTCTTTCTTGGATGTGTAGAACGATGGATAAAAACTCTGGTGCTTTTGTTGTGATTTCTTTTACGATTTTAATATTGTGTGATACTAAATTGTTAATTTAAATTGTATAAAATTTTGTTGTTTCAATTGGTTTTAGAATCGAAATTGCACCACAACAATCACAAGCGATTTCATGTGCGTTGAATTTGTCAAACCGTATCTAACACCTAAGCGATTTTGTGTGTGGTTTGAACTTCAAACCACACTTGCACCATGCTCTCCCCTAATTTTCGTATATGCACAAGAATATCACATGTTTAAATAATGTATTAAGTTTACTTAATTAATACATCAACGAAGTTTAAATTTTCACTATCACAATTTTATTATTGTAACTTTTATTAGTTTATAAATTTTAATTTATATTTTTAATATTTAGCATTTCAAATTAAAAATTACTCCCTCCGTTTCTAAAAGATTATCATTTTAGAAGGTAAAATTTGTTCCAAAAAGTTTGTCGTTTATAACTTTCGAGGAGAATAAATTATTTATTTTCCTATATTACCCTTACCTTCTCTCATTGTCCCAAGAAATTCTCTCCCTTGTATTAATAGTTTTCAACTTCTCATAAAGGGGAAGTGATGGAATTTCAAATAAATTTTACTTGGTAAATGGTAGTACTTTTTTAATCCATGTGTAAAAATCTTAAACGACAATCTTTTAGTAATGGACACAGTATAAAAAAATAGAGAAAGGGTCCGGCCTAACTTGTACCAACCTGTGTTCGGCCTGGCCAATAGACTTGCACAGACTACTTTTATCTCTTTTATCTGCCCTGGCCTAGCCTCCTTTATTTTTTATCTGTTCACCACTAATACTATTTAGCCCCAATTGAGAAAACTTGACATAGTGATATAAAAATACAAAATTAAAATTGAAAAGAGTGAGAACCGGACATATAGTAAACTATGACTATACTGTATTTAAGTAGTATATAAAAATAGTATCATACGTCTAATAAATATAAGTTTTTTATTTTTTATTGTGGTATCATAAATCGATATAATTCTTTAAAATTTGTTATTATAATATCAAAATTATTAATTAAATTTTTATTATTTTAAAAGTAAACATGAGACTTTTTATGTGGAGATGGTAGATACCATGAAATTTTTCTTGAATTACTAAAGGTAATCACGTAATATTTTTGACAGTAATATTTTTAATAAAAATATTTGTAGTGTTTAAACCTCCAAATACATCGTATCAATTTTATTGTTGTCAAAATAAATTAATTATAGATTTAACTTTCAATCCCTACAAACACATTAAATATTAGTATTACTGTTCTATAACCAAACATACACAGCAAATCCAATTCACATGCTCGAATTGCGTGCGTATTTTGATTTATTATAGCTCCAACTCCTACACTCTAAAAGAACAAGAAAACTATTCAACATTTCATGGTTCTGTTAGAAAACTATTCGAGGGGATTGAAACAATTCGGATTAAATTTTGTGTCCGAATCGAATTAAATTTATTTAAATATGATTTTTTAAATTATTAATTTAATAATATTTTTTTGAATCATCGTAACTCTTCTCAAGTTTATTAAAAAGTTCACGACTTAAAAATATTATCGATAACAACTTAATTTGTTATACATAAATAAATTTTTTTTATATATATTTTGATATGAGACTGGAGTCAACATTGACGCACCCAGCACAGGCACGTCGCCAAATTGATTTGTAATACTCCATTAAGACCTTATTTGGTGGTCCCGTCCCGTGGTGTAAACTAATCGCATTGTGCCGCTGATCACTTGACCAGAGGCGAATAGTAAAATAGAGGCATCATTGACTGTGATGATTTTTAATATATTTTTTTGTGAATTTAATTAAAAGTATAAATATATTTTATTTTTTTTAAAAAATAATATATTTCTCAGTTTAAAGTTGAGGGAGCATTATTAATAGAGTAGTACAATCACAAGAATATTGACCCTTCAAAAGTTCAAATGTCTCGTGCTTAAGCTTAACCGTTGGGTGGGCCTTTGGTTTACTTGGGCGGTTCATAAATTGAATTCATTATTATTTATTATTTTATCTGTTCTAAATTATAATATTTATATTGTTGAATTTTAAAAATTAATATAACTCATTAAATTTACAAAACTGTAAATTTTATCTTTTTATATAAATTTAATATTTATTATTATATAAATAATAAACACTATATACAGCTTTGAATAAATGATCATTAATGAAGAAGAATATTGTTAGAGATAAATTCATATCAAGGAAATAAATTTAAAA
The DNA here is from genome assembly GCA_020205605.1 of Panax ginseng. Taxonomy (NCBI): domain Eukaryota; kingdom Viridiplantae; phylum Streptophyta; class Magnoliopsida; order Apiales; family Araliaceae; genus Panax; species Panax ginseng. The sequence goes on along the minus strand of CM035137.1, from coordinate 10,932,522 downwards.
TTTCATTAGTATGTTCACAAAACAATAAAACAAGTAAATTTATAATAAATCATAGAACACACATTATTAGTATAAAAAATTTTAAACATCCTAATACTATTATCCTATTTAAATATTTTTAGAGGAAAGAATTACACAAAAAAGCAAAAATAAAAATGACCGGTATATTAGCCAGAGAAACGGAAAATAAAGGGAAAAAGCCATAGTCCAAGTGGCCAACTTTCCTCTCCACCATTCCTGCTCATCGAATCACTACAGCTATTCAACCACGAGTAGTTATAAAATACTAGTACTATTTTTAGAATCGGCACACAACCCTAGACTCCTCTCCACACGCCCTTTCTTCTCTCTCCTCGAAAGCATCATTCATTTGCAGAGAGAAGACGCCGCCATTAATCGGCGCCTAACCTCACCTCCGTTTGTAACAAGCCTTATCTCTCTGCAAGCAAAACCGAATCCTTATCATCATCTTAGTATCATTTATTGTTTGTTTGGATGCGTGATTGATTATCGTCATGTATAAAAAGTCATGCTCTTCAGCTACTTCTTTCATTCTCAGGAGAGCTTACAATTCTTCTTCTTCTTCTCCTCCTCCTCCTATAACTAAACCTCTCTCTTCTTTGGTTCATCCTCATTCCTCTATCCCCTCTGTTTCCAACCAGTACCGATCTTACAGCGTCTTTCGCTCTCTCCCCCGCTGGAGTCACGGTGTCGATTGGAAGTCGCCGGCGAGTCTTAGGTCTCAGATCAGGATCGCATCTCCCCTGCTTGAACGCCTCGAAAGAAAGTTCGCTACTATGGGTACTCTTTCCTCTCTTAAAATTTTAAGCTGGGAAATGAATTATCGATTGTTTTTTGATCGAGGAAATTGCTATTTATGATGTTTCATCAATGCATAATTATTGTTAAAGGGATATAGTTGGCTTTCTGTCTTTGTTTATAAATATGGAGTAATACTCATTACATCTCTATGTACTAATTTTTATTTTTATGTCTCTGAAGATCCGTCCAATTTGGAATTGATCATTAGAATAATGAGAATTATTTTTCCGTGATTGTCTGAATCAGAAATCTAATTTCTGTATCTGTATTCTTTCAGCATCCGAGCATGCTTTCAAGGGAATCCTGACCAATCTTCCCAAATCTGGGGGTGGCGAGTTTGGAAAGTTTTATAGCCTCCCTGCTATGAATGATCCAAGAATTGGTAATTGTCTTTAAGTTAGAAATTTGTAAAAATTTATACACTCGTACCTAAATTTCTGTAGAATAATTTGTTTATTTGGTTTCTCATTTATGCACAAACAGAGAAGTTGCCATACTCTATTAGAATACTTCTTGAGTCTGCAATCCGTAATTGTGACAACTTTCAAGTGACTAAGGAAGATGTTGAAAAAATTATTGATTGGGAAAATACATCTCCCAAGCTAGTTGAGATTCCATTCAAGCCTGCCCGTGTTCTCTTGCAAGTGAGTAGTGATCATTAGCCCTTAATCGAGAAGTTATAATCAGTAAGCATGTGTCATCTAAAACTTTTGCTTTGGTGGCAGGATTTTACTGGTGTACCGGCTGTGGTTGACCTTGCATGTATGCGTGATGCCATGAATAAACTAGGCAGTGATTCTAACAAGATCAATCCTTTGGTAGGTGTTTCTCCTTTTAACAACAGTTTATGTTTGAGTGAGTGATATATTATTGTTGTTTGAACCGTGCGTTAGATTCATAGCAATGAATATTTGTCTATTTTATATGTCTTCGTTTTTGTGTCCTGAATAAGTGAACAACATTTAGTTATTTGTTACAACTACTAATTAGTTTGACCTGTCTCTCCTTCATACTTCGGATTCTGGCTTTATAGTTTTCTCATACTATTCTATATTGCACTATTGTGGTTGCAGGTTCCTGTAGATCTTGTCATTGATCATTCAGTTCAGGTTGATGTCACAAGGTCAGAAAATGCGGTGCAAGCAAATATGGAGCTTGAATTTCAGAGAAACAAAGAAAGATTTGCTTTTTTGAAGTGGGGATCCAATGCATTCCACAACATGCTTGTTGTTCCTCCGGGTTCTGGTATTGTGCATCAGGTATCAGAATTTGAGAACAAAATTGTTTGGTCTCTTGCGAGGATCTAACATATTGTGTTACATAGCTGTTTCTAGACAATATAAAAAGTAATACATATTACATGTGACCTCCCTTTCTATTTCTGTTATATATTAAATGAAGCAATCTTTGCTAAGTTGCATTTTCGTTCTTACTTTATACTCGAGTAAGTTTATTTGGTATGGAGCAATCAAGAGTAATTCAGCCGGATAACATTTCAGGTTAATCTTGAATATCTTGGACGGGTTGTTTTCAACAATGATGGCATACTATACCCTGACAGTGTGGTTGGAACTGATTCCCATACCACTATGATTGATGGTTTAGGAGTTGCCGGGTGGGGAGTTGGCGGTATTGAAGCAGAGGCAGCAATGCTTGGGCAGGTAACTAATGCTGTAGAATTATTGAAAATTTTCCTACTGTACTATTACTGAAACTTAATTAATTTATGGTGTTCACCTATATCATCTTGTTTGTTCTTGCATACTATGTTATGCCTTGATGGTTATGAGTCAATTACTTGTACATAATAGATACATCAACACCTTGTTTATTGCATCATATAATTGTGCTCCTTGGATTTATCTTCCTTCACCAGGTTAGAGAGAGGGAAATTAGAGAATTAGGCCTATTAAGTTTAGCAAGTAGGCTGGTTATAAGGGGTTACTTTCTGCAGTCTGCACGCTGTCTAAGGGAAGTCGCATTGGGGAATCACCTGGAATAATTTCCTGTTGTATGCAATTTTAAAATGTAATTTTGTACTCTGTTTTTACAAGAGTCTGTAGAAACTTCAAGAGAACATGCACTATACACCGTATTTATTTTATATAGGCACTTCCATGCATATTTATTCTGGAGTTTTTAAACAACTCCTTCCCTTCCACTTCAGTTTTTTCTTCCTTGATCGGCATATGTCTTACAAGTTCTGAAATTCATATAAATATATATATATATATATATATATATATATATATATATATATATATATATATATATATATATATATATATTTACACACATATATATAATTTTTTTAAGTGTAGTGTTTTTTATTTGTCATCCATTCTTGCATTTATAATTTTTACTAGTTGTTTGTTCTAGTGATAAAGTGGTACTATAAACTCCAAAAAGACTGTATATATATATATATATATAGCGAACTATCCTATAAATTCTTGTTCACATGAAATTCTTCAATCAAATCATAAACTCCAAAATTTTCTTACCCTTGCTCTTGAAAAATAATATCAATTTTAAAGTTCTGCTGAAAATGTTGTTCCTAATGCTGTAATTCCCATATTGACAGCCAATGAGCATGGTTTTGCCTGGTGTTGTTGGGTTCAAGTTATCTGGAAAATTACGCAATGGTGTCACGGCTACTGACCTGGTTTTAACAGTGACACAAATGCTGAGGAAGCACGGTGTTGTTGGCAAATTTGTTGAGTTCTATGGTAATTAAAGCTGAAAATCGTTAACATCAATTTCCATGCTTCTGAACTGGAAAAAGATGAGAAGGTTTACTGTGTTTTTGTGTGTAGGGGATGGAATGGGTGAGCTATCATTAGCTGACAGGGCAACCATAGCAAACATGTCTCCCGAGTATGGGGCAACAATGGGGTTCTTCCCTGTAGATCATGTCACATTGCAGTATCTTAAATTAACTGGAAGGAGCGATGATACTGTAAGTATTTTTTTTTCTCATTTATATGCATTCCAGTGTTAGTATGATAATATATCTTTTTTTCCTTTCCTCTATACCTGTGTAAACCTTGTGGATATTCTTTGGTTTAATTCAGGTGGCAATGATAGAAGCTTACTTGCGTGCTAATAAAATGTTTGTGGATTATAACGAGGTAAGCTTACTTACAATGATAGAAACTTACTTGTCCATCTAATCTGTAATAAGTTTTATTCCCAGTTGGTGCAATCTGATGACACCTTTGCTTATCTTAAATGCAGCCTCAACAAGAAAGAGCATACTCATCTTACTTAAGTCTAGACCTTGAAGAAGTTGAACCCTGTGTTTCAGGGCCAAAGAGGTGTACATTTTTGTGCTCACTAAAAATTGCTGCCACTGATTGGTATTTTGTATGTTTGAGCATATAACAGCCATTTACTTGCAATTCTTGACAGACCTCATGATCGGGTTCCTTTGAAGGAGATGAAGACTGATTGGCATTCTTGCCTTGATAACAAAGTTGGATTTAAAGTGAGTTTATTAATACTTCTTCAATGTTTTTAATCACCTCTTTTGAGCTGTCTTACCAGCAATTTATTTTTAATATTCATGTATTATTGTCTTAATGAGCCTCAGTCGCCTTCTTTTACTGTGTTGACGCCAAGCATGAGTACACTAAAACTATATTATCTTGTTGCCAAAAATTGTGAAATTACTTTAGATAAATTATCTGATCTTAAATATACTGTGTTATCTTTCAGTCATGTGTCTGTAAGGTATCTTATAGTTCCCATTGCTTCAAAAAATTTATACTGTGATGCAGGGCTTTGCTGTACCGAAGGAGGCACAAGAAAAAGTAGCTAAGTTCTCATTCCATGGACAACCAGCAGAGCTCAAGCACGGCAGCGTCGTGATTGCCGCTATTACAAGTTGCACAAATACATCAAATCCCAGTGTTATGCTTGGGGCAGCCCTTGTTGCAAAAAAGGCTTCCGAATTAGGTTTACAGGTCAGTTGTGATTTAGTGAGTTATGTAATCTTATACTGGTATTCATGTGAATTCTCAAGTTTCTTTACTTATTTAATCTACTTCAATTATGTTTTCCTTCTGCTATGACATAATGTTTCTTCACTATTTCTTCTTAATGCTTAAGCTTGATAATTTGGTAGGTCAAACCATGGGTAAAAACGAGCCTTGCTCCAGGCTCTGGAGTTGTTACAAAATATTTGCTCCACAGGTAGTGCTTGTAATAACAAACGAAATAGTTCAATTGAACAATCAGTTATCCTGCAAAAGAATTGTTTCCCACTTACAATTTTTTTTTTCTTGTTGCAGTGGGCTGCAAAAATATTTGAATCAACAAGGCTTCCATATTGTTGGATACGGCTGCACAACATGTATAGGAAATTCTGGGGATTTAGATGAATCAGTTGCTTCTGCTATATCGGAAAATGGTATTGTTGCACCAAGATTCTTGTTCAATTGAGCACTGGCTCTATCCGGTTCCAAAGCATTTTTTCAGGATTATGAAACTAATTATTAATCTTATTCATTCTGGGATTTTTTTGTAGATATTGTCGCAGCTGCTGTTCTTTCTGGGAATCGGAACTTTGAGGGCCGTGTTCATGCTTTAACAAGAGCAAACTACCTTGCTTCGCCACCTCTAGTTGTTGCCTATGCCCTTGCTGGCACGGTAATGAATCAGTAATGGTTGCACTTTTATCTGTTTCTTGCTAGTTTATTCTCTATTAAGAATGCTATGGTGGGAAACTGAGAAATGGAAAACATGCTTTATAGAAGAAAGGGATGAAACACGTGGTCATGTAGATAGTGTATAGACGACATAAAATATTGTTACCGGATGTATGTATTAAAAGATTGAAAAAACTGACTAGGGGAAGATGCATCTAATAATTAGTTGATGAGACTTAGAAACAGAAACATATTTTGGATAAATGCGTAAAAGAATGTCAAAAGAAAAACACTTTAGTCTTTAAAGTAATAGTAGAAGATTGGCAAACCACACGTATGGGTGCCTGCCTGAATTTGCTAAACCATAGACTGCTAATTAAAAAAAACTGATACAGATAATGACTTTATGTGGTTTGGATTGAAGAGACCCTTGTGCCTTGCACTCACTACATCAATGAAGAAGATGCATCAACTCTGCAAAAAGTAAAAACCCTCGCTTGAGTATGTCTCCAGACTATTTCCGAACTCTAAGCTGGGATACTCTCATAAAACCTAACCCAGGCCTTTTATAAGTAGTCTAAAGTGATTGGGTCAGATCTTAGATATAAAATGGGTCAAAGTAGTTGGCCTTGTTGCACTGCAGATGAACCCTTGAAAGATCCCTGTCCATTTGCTTGAAGTTTGGTCTGTTGCCCCAACCCCAACCCAACTATGGACTGTAGGCTTAATATTCCTGTTGGCTGCAAATAATCTTGTGTTGGATCAGGTGCAGGCCAAATTGGAATACAAGATTAGCGTATGCATTGGGAGATGGAAGAAAAAGAAAAAACTATGTGGCGGTAGACATTTTAGGAATGTGAATTTATTTCCTGTAAAATAAAAACATGTATATCCTATAAAACGATGATGGAGAAGCTGCCACATATACAACCAGACAGGAATGGTGGAATTTTAGAGAGGTTATAAATAGTTCAGAATGAAAGCTGTAGAAGTGTGTTAATAGAATGTTAAGTTAATTAGAACTCTTTGTAATATTAGTTAATTATGAACAATGGAAGAAAGATACATGGGATGACCGATTAGGCTGTTAGTGATAAGACAACAATGAGACAAGGATGTGTCACTAAATGATTTTACAAGTGCATGCACCATATAGTCTCCATGGAAAGCTACTAGATGACAAGCTCTCTATCCAATTTCAGAGAACGAAAATCCTTTTGTGCTTTATTTTTGCTAGTTAATAGGAATGATGTAGTATCATTGCTTATTAAAGGTGCGCCTAGTCCCAATGCAGAGTGAAACGTGCCTCTGGGTCCTTGCTTGGGCTAAGGCAAGGCACATTCAATAAGTAGTGCGCCTTTCTCCCTAGTGCCTAAGGCGCAAGGCATGGCCTAGGCGTGCCTGGTGGGAGTTTTTCAAAAATAGCCTTGGGTAGTTCTTTTCTACTTTCTACTATCCTTCTTTTCTTCTTAGTCTTTCGTCTGTGTTTCTTCCTTTGTTACAAGTCTATCCTATATTCTTCTTCTTTCCATTGATTAATTCTTCTATTAAATTTTCTTGTAATTACTGTTTTCATCAACTTTTTCTGTCTCTGCATGTAGCTTCTAAAATCTGCATCATAACATCTGTAACATCAATATTATGGTTTCTGAATAGTGAATTCTGCATTATTGCCATCATAAAAAAAAATATATTTATATAGATAGATATATATTTTGTGAGTGTGTGTGCGCGCTAGGTGCTCAGTTAGACGACCATTGCACCTTTTTGCCTTTAATAACAATGTCACCGACAACATTGAACAAAAACCTACTTTCTGTTAGAGTTTTAAATATTCAGTCTTCACACTCACATATTGAGGAGTGAATTTTTTGCCAAATCCTACTACAAATATAAGGAGCAAATTTCTGCTAGTTGTAATAATTTTTTTTTTTCCATAAGAAGTGCTAGTAGTTATAAAATTATTAAATTTGATGTATATAAATTGGTTTAAAATATTAGGTCGGTTAACTTCATCTTGCCCTCGTAAATATACACCCAAAAAAAACAGAGTATTGTTTGAACGTACTCTCAAGTTCACTGTGCGTTCCTCTCATTTGTAAGTTGTAACAACTTAACATTAGTTTTTGGTCCAAAACCTCAGTCTAAGATATATTGAATTTGTTTTCCAGGTTGACATTGATTTTGAGAAAGATCCGATTGGAGTAGGTAAGGATGGTAAGAATGTCTATTTCAGGGATATCTGGCCCTCTACCGAGGAAGTTACAGAGGTACCAATTTGTAACCTTGCAAATCATTTGACAAAGATGTTATATTGTGAAAATAAATTAACTCGGAATACTGTACATTTTAGGCTGTTCAATCTAGTGTATTGCCCGATATGTTCAAGAGTACTTATGAGGCCATCACAAAGGGTAATCCCATGTGGAATGAGCTATCAGTCCCTGCATCCAAGTTGTACTCGTGGGATCCAAATTCTACTTACATTCACGAGCCACCATATTTCAAGAACATGACCATGGATCCTCCTGGACCCAATGGAGTGAAGGATGCCTATTGCCTGCTAAATTTTGGTGACAGCATAACAACAGATCATATCTCACCAGCAGGAAGCATTCACAAAGATAGTCCAGCTGCAAAGTTCCTGCTTGAACGTGGGGTTGAGCGCAAGGACTTCAATTCTTATGGCAGTCGTCGTGGTAATGATCAAATCATGGAAAGAGGTACATTTGCCAACATACGCATTGTTAACAAGCTATTAAATGGTGAAGTTGGCCCAAAGACGGTTCATATCCCCACAGGAGAGAAACTCTATGTGTTTGATGCAGCTGCTGTAAGTTCCTTACTAACACTTTGCATATTTGGAGTCCTTCCTTTACTCCAATCTTTTTGACGTGCTAACATTTTCAGTTGTTGATTTCTTATTTAACTTGCAAGAAAAATATTGACTTCTTATTCATGATCAATCACACCTTTCAGAGGTACAAGGCTGCTGGTCAGGATACTGTTGTCTTGGCTGGTGCAGAATACGGAAGTGGGAGCTCTCGAGATTGGGCTGCCAAGGGCCCAATGTTGTTGGTGAGTATTTGTATATTGGGCTTAAAGAAGTTATCATGCACCATTTTGTTAACTTGGCTTAATTTTTTTAGTTAAAATAACGAGGTATATACATGTACAGGGAGTCAAAGCTGTCATTGCAAAAAGCTTTGAGAGGATCCATCGCAGTAATTTGGTAGGGATGGGTATCGTTCCACTTTGTTTCAAGGTCGGCGAAGATGCAGATACACTTGGACTCACCGGTCATGAGCGTTATACAATTGATCTACCAAGTAAACTGAACGATATCCGGCCTGGCCAAGATGTTACTGTTCGTACTGATACAGGAAAATCTTTCACTTGCACTGTCCGCTTTGACACGGAGGTACATCTCACGTCAGTTTTGCTTTAAAAGTGTTTTTGATCTGGTGGAAGTGTTGCGCGCATGAGATCATGTTTTAAATGAACACTAAATTTTATATGCTTTTGCAGGTGGAACTGGCTTATTTCAATCATGGAGGCATTCTTCCATACGTTATTCGGCAATTAATTAAGCAGTAGGTGATCAGGTGGTTAGTTTGCGGCTTGCTCTATTCATGAGCCTTTTCAGTTGTAAAATGTGAGAAAATAAAGTAGTTTTGAACAATATAAATGTCCATTTAATGGGAGGGAATACCTAATCAGAGCAAAGTTTAATTTAGTAGAAGAGCTAATTTTTGTAATAACTCATGTTGGGATCAAAACCTGCTTTCATCGGAGTGTTCGTGGGTGGGGTTGATGTACGAAAAGGATTACCCCATTGTATTAATATCCCATAATTACGAAAAAGAGAACATGAGTACCCCATTATTCCTCGTTACTCCTTACTTCCCTCCTATTGATTTTATGTCAGTAGAAGAAATTGATCGGTTCCGGAGTCGAGTTTAAATGTTATGTTAGCAAATTTCTTTTCTTGTAGTAAAGTCCTTTCTTACGTCAAATTTCTTTTTAAGAATTATTTTTATTTTCATTGATGTTCCTTCTTTTGCTTTGTTTTGAGTTGAGCTAAGGTAGCCCTCCCATTGAATTACAATACAAGTCAAGAAAAGCTTACATATAGTGAAAGTATTGGGGGACAGGACACGATGAAGTATTGAGTTGCACAAAACCTGAACTTGTCTTAAAAAATAAATACAGAACATAGGAATAAACCTGTACTTGTCTTAATCTTATCCGTTACGGAGTATTCAAGTAATCAAATATAAGCCATTTATTATGATATTCGAGGGTTGAGGTTAAATTTAATTTCATCGCTGTCGTTGGTTTTCATATAATTCCATCACTATTCTTGCTTGCAAATTAAGCACTAAATTAAGATAGGGAGAGGGAGAAAGTTAGGCCTTTAGGGGGACAGAATATAGTGTGTTGACGGAGTATTTAGTAGTGCAAGAAACTTTTGCTAAAGGGAAAGAACAATTAGTCATGATTACGCAGACCAACAGTGCCGATGGGTCCCACTCTCCAGCTCACAATATAAACATTCTCTCTCCAAACAAGCCACATAACATAACTCCGTGTTTTCTCTCCACAGATTATATTCTGTACCGGTAACTTGTTCTCTCTCTCTCTTCCTATCTTAATTAGTGCTTAATTTGCAAGCAAGAATAGTGATGAACTGATGATATTATATGAAAACATGCCGCCAGAATAAGTGAGGGTATTATCATAGTTTCTCTTTTAGTTAAAAAAAAAGTATTCATGTCGTTACTCTTTCTAACAATAGTTATAAAATTAAATTTAATTTAAGTTTTTAGATATTATGATAAACGTGTTTCAGTTCTTATCTATTATGATGAATGATTAAAGATTTAATTATTGAAATAGTATTCGTGATAACTATTTATCACGGAAGAGGGGGAGACCTTGTATAGTATATATTATGTTGAACTTAGAGATTCTCTTAATTTTTTTTTTATTGATTGAAATTATGTTTAGAGTGTTCAGGAGTATTTTACTGACCTTTAAATGGGCCGAAGGCCTAATGTTAGAAGGATTTTAGGAGATTATTGGGCTGAAGCCAATGGAGAGGTTGAAGTTGTTTGGGTCGGCGTCCGAGTCCTTTTGGACCGGAGCCTCACCTTAGTGGATACTCTTCGGGTTCGGTGTCCGAGTCCTTTGGGTCGGATACCTTACCCTGTCGTGTGGAGTTAGGAAGTCCGGTCTTGAGTCCTTTGGGGAAGAAGCCTGCACTGATCTTCGGGATTTTTTGGGCTGACGGTTGGGCTCTCTCTGCGGATAGCGAGTTGGGATCCTAATCATAATTGAATAAGGTAACTCCAAAGGTAGTGGTTGGATTGGATTCCACTCGCACCTTTTAAGGAGATTGTGTTGGGCCCACGTTATGATAACTACCATGGCTAGGAGTCCTAATCCGACTCGGAGAAGGATTCTAAGGTGGAGAGAAAATCTTATAAATATAAGGCCAAGGTTACAATTAATGGGTAATACCTACTTTTGAAAGACTAAACACTTAGCCTCCATTGTTAAACCTTGTGAAGCTACTGCATTTTATTCTCACACCGGAAGTTATCCTGACTGCAAGTCGTCCGCTCTTCTATGTGATCCGTTATTGTGCGATTTTAGCGTGTGAATTTTGTGATTGGGCCGACCGTGAAACTTCAGCGTTAACATTAGTAGCCTGAAGGAGGGCTTTAGTCTTTAATCAATCACAATGGACTTTTTTGGTGAAGAGGCTATGGCGAGCATGTAGTATCTTTGTTTACGACCACGAAAAGGCTAAAACACACCGAGACCACTCGGTGAGAGGTGCATGAAAGACAGATCGGGTTCTAGAATCCGGGGAGATCGGGTGGAACCACTTTGCCTCCCTCGGCGAAGACTTCTTCCACGACGGCCACAGTACCTTTAACTGTAAAGCTAGTCAGGCGGACGAGAATCACTCACGGGCACTGGAGGTGCAGGGAAAAGGCCGAGGCGAGAGCAGTCAGGATCAGAGAGAGTTTATCCTGCAGAAGAAGATGCAGCAGAACAAAGATTCCATGATGGCCTGCGTCTCAAAGCCAAGAACGAACTCGGCGGCGAATAAATAATATATATGGGGAAGCGAGGCATCCTCAAAAAGGCGTAGGCATCGGAGCCGATCTCGGTCACTTCGACGGGGAGAAGCAGATAAGAAAAAGAGTAGGCATCAAAGCCGCTCAAGGGATGGCCGAAGCCGGAGGAGGAGCCGTTCAACAGAGCGACGATCAGAGCATCCAGGCAGGTCGGGACTGAGGAGGAGGGACGAGACTCTTGAATATGGGCGGGACAGACCCCGATCGCCCCCCCACAAGGAAGAGTCCGACCCCCTCACTCGAAGGGTGGCAGAATTGGAAAAATTACTGTTGGCAAAGAACTCGATGGGGGTGCTTACGGCTTGCATAGGGTCGCCCTTCTCACCCGAAATCAACAACGTGACACCCGATCCCAAAAAGAAGATGCCCCCGATGGAGACCTATGATGGGGTTTGGGGATCCAGATAACCACCTTGGACGCAGTACGATAAGGCGATGACGTCATTACGGACACTCGGATGCTGTCAAATGTCCAATGTTCGCGACCACCCTGAAAAAGAGCGCCCGAGAATGGATGGGGACCTTGGCGGCGGGGTCAATCAACTCCTGGAGTGACCTTCGGGAAAAGTTCCATGCTCGGTTCGGGAGTAACAAAAGACGAGGAAAGATCACAGCGTCCCTCATGCAGGTCAGACAGAAATCGGACGAGAGCCTAGGATAGTACATCAAAAGGTTCCGAGAGGCTGTGGGGTTGGTAGCAGAGTTAAACTCCCCGCAAGCCCTGAGATTTTTCACTACTGGTCTGGACATCGGGAAGTCGAAGAAGTTGATGAAGGATTTGGTGATCAACCCTCTGGCTGACTTGACAGAAGCTTTCTACTGAGCCGAGGGTCACATAGTGTGACGCCCCCAAAATAGGTCCACACGACCCATTCTGAGTCGCCAGATATTATACTATAAAAATCAATTACAACTTCATTTATACAACTGTTGAACTATCGTGCAGAGTACGACAACAGATAAGCTGTGAGTTTTAATACAAATGTATGTAACTCTCATGGTGCCTCGACCACAACCTTACAATGGTACGTTACATAAAAGTACAGTCAATAACTGTTTTAGAAATTAAAATCTTTGGGAAGTGCTCAAGGAAACCTTCGTATATGGGAGGCCATGAATCTAAGTTATGATAGGTATCATATGCCCAGAGAATTGTCATCTAGACAGTATACAAACTCAAAGGAGTTCTCATTACATTTATTGTCATACTATTTAATCAGAATAGTGAGGACTACTAATGCTATCATCTGGACCGTCACTCCTTTCCCCGACTCGTCCCAGCTATATTCTCATTTCCTGAAGAGAACAGTGAAAGAAAGGGTGAGCACAACTAGCCTAGTAAAGAATATCATGACTAAAGATAATTAAATTATCAATAGCATTCATCAGTAATAAATCAAAGATTTAGAACATATGGTAGATGATAAAACTTTTCAACCATAGTTGCGGTAGTTGAACGAAGCAATCCATTAAAAGAGTCGAATAGACCATCGTGTCTATTATCTTCTCCAAGTTAAAAGTCCACCAATAATGTTTTTATCCCTATAACATCAATCAACAATTCCTATCCACAATCATATGAATAACTCATAATTATAATTGTGATTTGAATTCCTTTTCGCACCTGTGACGAAGATAATTTTCATCACCTATATTCACCGAAAACATCAAAAATCATGGTTATACCAAATCACAACCGCTTCATAATCATACTTAATGAATTCATCTTTGCACTACTACCAAAGATATGTTATATAATCAGATAATCTAAGAGTTCATCTTTCATCTTTGCACCACAAAAGCCAAGAGATATACAATCATAAAACCAATAATCTTTGAGACTCAAACTTAATAGTAAGACGACCACGAATTATCCACGCACTACGTGCCAAAGATATTCGTGTTTTCAATTCTGATCGTGATTATACCGAACAATCCTCGGTCATAATCATACCAAGTCCATCTACGCACTACTGAGCCAAAAGATGACTTTTACCACATCATTTTTAACATTACTACCATGATTATACCGAATAATCCCTGGTCATAATCATACCAAGTCCATCTATATACGTAAGCCACAGATGACTTTCAACACAATATAAGCATGAGGATCATGCCAATGATATAAAGAATCAATCAAATGAGATAAAGGATAAATATTAAACCTTTATAATATAATTTATCTAGGGTTCAAGAATATCCCAATATTATCAATAACTTAATAATCTCATAATCTAATATCATTAATATTATAACAATATTTTAATCACTTCTTAAACTTATAAACAAATTATTTCAATTGTTTACACTTTACCACATAATGAATTTAATCATTCAAAAATGTCATACTTATAAGATATCATCACCAATGATCAAATCCCTCATAAAAAATATGCATATACCTTATATAGGATTTTCAAGCTATAAAATCCTATTTTTCAATTTTGTTACTTCACATAACATATTTAACTCATTTACTCATAACAAGATCATTTTCATAAAAAATACCAAATCAGTTCTAAAAATATTTATTTTCTGAGATTTAGCATAATATAGTCCCATAATGAAAATATATTTTTCTCGGAATTTTTTAAAATTCATTTACTATTTTTCAAAAATCAATTTCTAATTAATTCCTTAAGAAATTAGCTACCTCAAGTTTAACTCCATAAATCTCCAAATCTTGGAAGGATCTTACACATGTTAATGTGAGCTTCCAATTTAAATTTCATGGTCATCGGAGTTATAGAACTCCGGTTATAGCATTTTTCGTCGAAAAAACCTAAATATTGAAATGGTCATAACTTGCTCATTTTAAGTCGGAATGAGCTCATTTTTGGACAGGAGGTACTTTATACCATATACTTTCATGTCCCAAAAGGCCAGAATTTTTCTCATAAATTAAGTGGCCAAAATAGCCCTTAAAGTTTCTCAGGCGTGAGCATTTTTGGTTTTTCTTGACTTTGGACTCCTTTTCTAAAATCACCCACATTTAAAAATCTACAACACCTTTTCCAGTGATTCCACTTGGATAATTTACATAACTCATAGATCTAACTCAAGAATTTAACCACACCAAAAAATTCGAAATATAATAGGAGATATGGTCAATTGAATTTCATGTTCCGTTTTCACCAAAATCTGATTTTTCAACCCTTTGTGATTTCTAAGAAACTTTCATGTTTTCACATAATAACCAACATAACTCATCATAACACTTACTAATACTTTATATACCCATGATTTTCATCAGTCCAATGCTTTTATTATGACTTTCATCATAATCCACGTAAACAGTTCATTTCCACAATTTAATAAGGAATGAAATACAAAGGATCATTCACCATGCATGTGGTAATCCACATAGACAGGTTGTTCTAATAGAATAATAAAGAATGGAATAACAGAAGAAATCACTATGCATGCGATAGATCGCACCGACAGGTTATTCTCTATAGAATAATAAAGAATAGAACTAGGTCCGGCGTAAACGCACAGACATAATATTCCGACAGAATATTAAAGAATGAAATAACAATAGAAATCACCAGGTATACTGTAATCCACGTATACAGGTTATTCCAACAGAATAATAAAGAATGGAATAATAACAGACATCACTGTGTATACTGAGAATCAGCGTACAAAAAGTTATTCCAACAGAATAATAAATGGAACTGTGTCAAAGTAAATTAAGACCGACAGGATATTAAACACAGAATAATAAAGAACGGAATAATAGAAGAATTTTACCATGTATGCGGTACTTCGCATAAATAGGTTATTCCAACATAGTAATATAAAATGAAATAACAGAGGGATTTCACCAAGTATAGGGTATGCCGCGTATACAGGTTATTCCAATAAAATAATAAAGAATAGAATAACAGAAGTTCTCTTCATGAATAAGAAAGAATAACACCCCTTACGGGTACAACAAATAATATCCCTTACCGTAAAGAAACTGGATATCGAAGTAGTGAAGTAGTAGAAAACTCTTCTTCTTTCTCTCTATAATTTCTCTCTCTCTAGAGTTTTATTGAATTCGTAAGAAATAATGAAGGAATGAGCTTCTATTTATAGAAGAACTAAAAGTGGCTCTTGATTTTAACGAAGGGTTAAAATGACTCTTGGTAATATTGAAGAGACAACTACTATTTGCAAATGGGCAATTAACTATTGGAACACCGAAGAGTCAAATAACTCTTGGAAAGCTGAAGGGTCAAATAACTCTTGGAAAATCGAAAGGATAAGTTACTATTAAAACTCGTGAATAGTAACTCATGAATAGTAACTCGTGAATAGTAACTCCGACACGAAAAATTTTCCGAATACTCGATTGAACAATATAACCTCCAGACATCAATTATCATCAGAATATATGTCGATTTCTACTAACACATATAATCCCAACATAATGAAACTATCGAATTCATCTTTAATCAACACGAACTTATTCATTATTAATATTATAACTCACAATATTTAGCAACCAGGTTGTTCCCAGGAAAGAAGGGGTTTTCCAATAAGGATTTCTCCATATTGGCGCGTAATTAGGTGACCAAATCTCTCCTTGACAGAACTTTTAGACATTGTAAATATTGCAATTTAATAATATGAATAACTTTGTCGTCTCAATTATTGATTTAATAAAATAACATATTATGCAGATGATACTGTGACAATAATCGAATCAATAATACGAGAGATATGATGCATCAATTCATCGTAGCAATAATTGAGTATAATTGAGTGACTTCTCATGTAAGCATTAATAATCAATACCGTGTGCTACTATGCAAACCACGCCAGACATCTATTACTTTACTACAAAAGTTATTTTATGACAACTTGCTTACTTTAAAAAAATTTCAAATATGACCCTTAACTTTAAACTTTTATCAATTTAACTATTTACCAAAATAGAAAAATTGAATACTTTATTTCATAAAATTCGGGGTCTCACACATAGTGACAGAGGAGGCGATGGGGAACTTCAAACCGCACTCCCAATCTTATGAGAAGTCCGAGAATTGAGATAAGCTATAAGACCCTGAATTTTATGAAATAAAAGTATTCAATTTTTATAATTACTGTTCATGAGTTACTATTCATGAGTTACTATTCACGAATTACTATTCACGAGTACTATTCATGAAGCATGATAATTTTTTTCCCATAAGAAGGCATTACCCAATAATTGTTACAGTAATTATTGTTCAATATTTTATTTTATTGATTCAATAATTGCTGCGTTGATATTTTATATTATTATTGTTTTAATAATTGTCACTGCACAGTATTTTTCATTATCGGAGCAATAATTCATATTATCTGAATAATATTATTAGATAACATTATTGGCAATGTCTAAAAAATTCTATCTGAGGAGAGGTTTGGTCATCTAATTGCGCGCCAGTAAGGAGAGATCCTTATTGGAAAGCCCCCTCTATCTTGGGAACTGCCTGGTTGTCATACTTGTGATTCTGTAATATTATTTATGAATAATTAATTATTGATTTATATGATAAGGAAAATATTGATTTTATGTGGATATAGATGGAGAAAATTTTTAATGTGACAATTGCTGAAAATTAATATTTTATCTTTTTTTGATAAAATAATTTATTTAAATATATTATTTTAATAATATATTAATGGTGATATTTTTACAATAAATGTGGGATATATGAATATATGAGGAGGAAGAGTATTTTTGTGACATTAAATGATTAACACATGTTTTGTGTATCGGTGGACCCCAATTATTGATCGAAATTTGATTATAGTCTGTAAAGTCGCCCGTTTGTGGATTTCGGTCAATTTCTGTTTGGAATTTGGAAAAAATTTCTTCTGCAAAGTTGTAGAAAATTGAATTTCCTATAAAAAGTCGCGTGATTCAAATTTTCTGATAAAAGGGCTATTTATTATGAATTATTGAAGTTCCGAAGTTCCGAAATAATTGATTTTTGGAAGTTTTAATTATTATTTTGAAGAAAAATGTTTTTTGTACTATTGGTGGACATCACTTGCACATGTTAATGGCTGAATTCAGATGGGCAAGGTGGGCTAAGGAAATTTTTTTAAATATATTAATATTTATTAAATTTTCTACTTTGGTGTTCTAAGCAATTTCCTATAAATAGGTGCTTAGGTTAGAATTGAAAATCACACCAGAAACTGAAGTTTTCTCTCTACTTCTCTCTCAATATGTTGAGCGTATTCTTGTGAGTATATCTTGAGTGTTGCTATATGGTGCAAGTTCGTTCAGCGTTATTCTAGTCAGAAGTACTGCTCTATTGAGGTAAGGGATAGTAAGGGATTTTAAGGGTTATTATGTTTTTCAGTTTCAAAATTTTTGCGAACCTTCAAAAATTCTGGAAAAATTTAAAATGATAATTTGATGAGTTTTGTTGATTGTGTCCAAAAATGGAGATTTTTGGATGTATAGATTAAGAGTTATGGATTTTATGAGAAAAGACTATTTTAAAAGTAAACGCTTATAACTCTTTGTGGTTAACTCCAAAATTGATGAAAATTTTATTCGGAGTACATGTATATAACAGAAGTATTCTGTGTAAATTTTAGAATGTTTAGACAAAGGTACAATTTATGATAAATGTCTGAATATTCGGTGGTTTTGGCCATGTAAAAAATAGTAAATGAATTTTAAAAATTTTGAGAAAAATATATGTTCAATATGGGACTATATTATGCTAAATCCTAGAAAAGAAATATTTTTGGAACTAATTTGGTATTTTTCATGAAAATGGTCTAGTTATAAGTAAATGAATTAAATATGTTATATGAAGGACGAAAATTGGAAAATATGATTTTATGGCTTGAGAATCATATATGAGGTATATGCAGATTTTTTATGAGGGTTTTGGTTATTGGTGATGAAATCTTATGAGTTTGACATTTTATGATGATTAAATGCATTAATTAGTAAAGTGTAAACAATTTAAATAAATTATTTATAAGTTTAAGAAATTATTAAATATTATTGTAATATTAATAATATTAAATTATGAGATTATTGAGTGATTTATAACATTTGGATTAAGGTGTTATAAATATTGATATGGATTTTACTGTGAAACTTTATCTCTCTTCATGCTTGGGTGACTATTCACGATACTGACTATTCATTCATCAATCGACATTATTCATTTAAAAATGTAATTTTCCTTTTTATCCAAGATGTCTATTATGATTACTATCTTTGATTGAATCCATATTTTGATAATATTATTTTTATGATCATATATAACATTCTTATAACCCTGATGATGATATTTCTATTTGACTTGAATGTAAAGATGGGTAGATTATTGGTATGATCATGACTATAGGTTCTCTTTGGCCAGTAGTGCAAAGTTGAATTGTTGACTGGTATGATCATGACCATTGAATTTATAATTGAATATCTTTAGCTTAAGTGCAAAGGTGAATTGATCAACATATATGGTTATAATTATGGTTTATATAAATTCTGAAATGATTATGTATTTCTTTGAGATATGAATATCTTTGGCCTATAGTGCAAAGATCAATTATTGATGAATATCTTTGTCCCGTAGTGCAAAGATGACTTGTTGTTGAATATCTTTGGCATATAGTGCAAAGATGAACTGTTGATGAATATCTTTGGCCATGGTGCAAAGATGAATTTATTAGTATGATTATGAGCAGAAGGCGTGATTTGGTATAACCATGATCTTTGATGTTTCGATTTAAAGGCGGTGATAAAAATTATCTTCGTCTTGGATGCGAAGAGGAATTTAGAATCACAATTATGATTATGAGTTATTCATATGGTTGTGGAAAGTAACTGTTGATTGATGTTACAGGGATAAAATATTGTTGGTGGACTTTTAATGCGGAGAAGATAATAGACTTTATGGTCTATTTGACTCTTCTAATGGATCGCTTCGCTTCGTTCATTGCAACTATGGTTGAAAATTTTATCATCTACCATATGTTCTAAATCTCGATTTATTATCGGACGAATGCTATTGATAATTTAATTATCTTTAGTCATGATATTTTTTCTTGGTTATTATTTGTGCTCACCCTTTTGCTTCACAATTCCTTTCGGTGTAGCAAAGAGTGTAGTCGGGTGGGTCGGTGGGTAACAGTGAAATAGAAGCGGTGGTCTATAGTTGTTGAGGTTCTTCCTAAAAGAGTATGAAAATAATTTTATTGAGGACTTTAGATAAGTGTGTTGTATTTTATACGTCATTTAATAGTTATATTTGGTGAATCAAATAGGGTGAAGGCGAAACCCAACTTTGGAAGGGTGTTTTGCCACTATCATAGAAGATGTCTAATGACATACAAACTCGTGTTATCATAAGACAAGGTTGTGCACATCCACTTCTTTGAGTATATCTACGAGCACTACCTATATGATCTTGGAGTTTATTTGAAATATAATTTTCACTTGGAGACAGCGAGAGATAATTATATGTCAAGAGAAGACTCACTGTTGGAAAGAACATGATATTAATCTTCTTGTTTTTCTTTGGGGTCTATTAGGTCAACCAAGGATAATTTGTGGGCATATGATATCTATCATAACCTACGCATGGCCTCCCATGCACGAAGGTTTCTTGAGCACTTTCCAAAGGTTTTAATTTCTAAAACAGGTTATCGATCGTAACTTTATGTAATGTATCAATGTGAGGTGTTGTCCATAGTTGGTATTAAAACTCACAGTATATGTGTTGTTGTATTTTGCACGAAAAATGTATTAATAAAGTTGTAGTTGTTTCTGTACCATGTATTTGGCGACTCAGAATGGGTTGGATGGATTGGATCTATTTTGGGAGCGTCACATAAGCAGAGTTATCAGAAGTCAGATAGTCAGGGGAGGTCGGATAATTACAGTAAGAAAAGCTACAATGGGGGAGGGTCGGGCTGCGGGCGACCACCTTTTCCAAATAAAAATGTCAACAAGGTTTATACCAAACTCAACACGGACCGGGCTAAAATACTGGAGGAGATGCGGAACAAGCCCTTTTTCGAACCATGCCAAGCGATCCCGAAGCCTGGGAAGAGGGTTCGGGACAAATATTGTGCATATCATCAGTGTCGAGGGTATACGATGGAGGAATGCAATAACCTGAAAGATCTAATAGAGAAGAACGTCTAGAATGGGTAGCTGGTGCAGTATGTGGTCGGTCGAAAAGGTTCAGAAGTCCCCCGGGAGGAGAACAGGGATCCGACTCGGGAAGCACAGCCACAACCGCACCCACAAGCCCGAGGGGTTATTGATGTGATATCGGGCGGGTCGGTAGGGCGTGTAACTGGTAGGAAGAGGAGCGAACATCTCGAGGCCGTGTTATCGATAGCTGGTTCATCGCCCAAAAAGGATAGGGCATATTCAGGAGTATCCATCTCTTTCTCGGATGAAGACTATTCTACTGACCATATTGAACCACATGATGGGGGTATTTGGTAATAATCGCATAAAGTTGGGCAAGAGACATGAAAAGGATGATGATCGATAATGGGTCCTCGGTCGATATACTCTGTACGCATGCCTATCAGAGGATGGATCTGGAAGTAAAGAAGATGGAATTGGGTGGAGAAGGCCCTTTGTACGGTTTTAGCGGAGACCCATTGCATGTCTCAAACACCATCGAAGTACTGGGTCGGGTTCTAAGACAAATTTCTCGCCAGCGTAAATAATGGTGAATTTTTTTTTAGTACAAGTGGATTCGGCCTATAACACCATCTTGGGGAGGCCGACATTAGCAACATTGCAGGCAGTGACATCTATACCTCATTTTAAAATCAAGTTTCCAGCACTGAACGGGATCGGGGAGGTAAAAGGTGATCTGGACATTGCCCGAAGGTGTTATCAGAATACTTTGATTTCCTCAGGGGTCGGGATCAGCAAAAAGAAATAGAAAATGGCCATCGAGATAGAGCCATTCACTGAGAGCAGTACTGAACCCATGGCACTGCCGGCAGAAGAGACAAAAGATGTGGAGTTGATACCTGGAAATCCGGAAAAATTGATCAAAATTGGGGCAGGATTAACAGAACCGCTACGAACAGGTCTGGTGGATTTGCTTCGGGTGTATGCCGATATCTTCGCTTTGGAGCCTAGCGATATGCCGTGGGTGTTAATTCCAGAATCGGTGGCCTACGTGACATGCACTCCAAAGAGGAAACCAGTGATACAAAAAAGAAGGATCTTCGCACCGGAAAGACAGATGATCATAGATGAAGAGATTGCTAAACTGCTGGAGGCGGGATTCATCTTCGAGATCGACTATTCCGAATGGCTGGCGAATGTGGTATTGGTTCAAAAGCAAAATGGGAAGTGGAGGTTGTGCATCGACTACACGGATCTGAATAAGGCATGCCCAAAAGATTTCTACCCTCTACCCAACATAGACCAGCTGATTGATGCCACTTCGGGGTATGAAATGTAAAGTTTTATGGACGCTTTTTCGGGATACCACCAAATTTTGATGTGCAAGGATGACATCCCGAAGACAAGCTTCATTACTCATCGGGCTATATAAGCGTATTGGAAGATGACATTCGGATTGCTGAATGCAGGGGCAACTTACCAACAGATGATGAACTTTGTATTTTGAAAGCAGTTGGGCCGAAGTATGGAAGTGTACGTGGACGACATGATCGTAAAAAGCATGTTAGTCCGGGATCATTTGGAAGACCTAGAAGACTGCTTCGAAATGGTAAAGAAGCTCAAACTGAGACTGAACCTGACCAAATGTACCTTCGATTTGGGTTCAGGAAAATTTCTGGGATACTTGGTCAGCAAAAGGGGAATCGAAGCCAACCTAGAGAAAATTGTGGCGATCTTAGACATGAGGTTAACGGGCCGGATAACTACCCTTCGGAGATTCGTGTCAAGGTCAGCCACAAGATGTCTACCCTTTTTTGACACCCTCAAGGAGCCGAAGAACGAGAAAAGTTTTCAGTGGACGTCGAAATGCGAAGATGCGTTCCAAGGGATCAAAACATATCTTTCTTCAGCACCATTGCTGATGAAGCCAATCCCTTTGGAACCCTTATATTTATACTTGGCTGCGAGCCCAGTGGCAGTAGGGGCAACACTGGTACGAGACAAGGGAGGAAAGCAGTTCTTGGTATACTACGTCAGCCACGTACTTCGGGACGCAGAGATAAGATACCCGAACTTGGAAAAGTTCGCCTATGCCTTAATAATTGCCAGCAGGAAGGTCAGACAATATTTCCAGGGTCGGCTAATAGTGGTGTACACGGATCAGCCGTTAAAGAAGATTTTGCGTAAGCCAGAGGTATCAGGTCGGTTGGCCGCATGGGCGATGGAATTAACACAGTTTGCTATAGAATATCATCCCGAATGGCAATCAAAGGGCAGACCTTAGCAGATTTCGTGGTAGAATGTTCCTTTACAGAGTCAGACGTAAGGACGGTGGCCGAAACTTAACAAAGGCCGACCTCGTGGACATTGTACGTGGATGGATCATCGACTTCGGACATCAGTGGAGGGGTCATTCTGATAAGTCCCAAAGGGTTCAAAGTCCTGCAGGCGATCTGATTTCAGTTTAAGGCCACGAACAACGAAGCAGAGTATGGGGCCATCCTAGTAGGAATACTGTTGGCCCGGAGCTTGGAGGTACAGAGGTTGGTCATCTACAGTGATTCACAGCTGGTGGTCAAGCAGTTGTCAGGTGAATATGAGGCTCGGGGGGCAAGAATGTCAAAGTATCTAGCCGAAGTAAAGGATAAGCTCGCATACTTCGCATCGCAGAGTTGTCAGGGGATGGATCGGTCAGATAATACAATAGCAGATTTTCTAACGAGATTGGCAAGCACCGAAGCAAGCTATTTCAATGGATCGGTATACTTGGAGGTTCTAGAACGACCAGTGTTCCGAAGACAGAAGTGCTAGCTCTGGACCGACTTGACTGCTGGCTCACGCTGTATATCACGTACCTTGCAGATGGAGTTCTACCGTCAGACCGAATCCTTGCAAGAAAAATCAAGCATCGAAGCTCAAACTTCGTCCTCATTGATGGGGATCTATACCGAAGGACTTTTAGTTCTCCACTACTCAAATGCTTAACTCCCTCGGAAGCAGACTATACACTTAGGGAAGTATATGAAGGAATTTGTTGGGATCACATGGGGGCCAAGTCACTGGCGCATAAGATATTGAGGCAAGGGTATTACTGGCTGACTATCTACACTGAGGCCAAGGAATTCGTCAGAAGATGTCCCAAGTGTCAGCGGAACAACACAATCCCACATCAACCTCCCGAAGAGCTGTATTCAGTCATATCCCCGATTCCCTTTGCTGTATGGGGAATCGACATCCTAGGGCCTCTGCCGAAGGCCAAGAGACAAGTTAGCTTTGTGATCATGGCTATTGACTATATGACAAAATAGGTCAAAGCCAAACCACTGCATAAGATCACCGAATAAGAATGTCTGAAATTTTTCAAAGAAGGAATTGTTTATCGTTTTGGTATTCCGATAGCAGTGGTATCTGATAATGATAGACAGTTTGTGGGGTCGAAGTTCGAGGGCTTTCTGAATGAGTTGGGAATTCAGCATCGCAAGACCTCGGTCGCTCATCCTTAATCGAATGGTCGAGTGGAAGTGACAAACCAAACCCTGCTCAACGGGATAAAACGAAGGTTGGATGAATTGAAGGGTCGGTGGCCCGAAGAGCTACTAAGCGTTTTGTGGGCATATTGGACTACTCTGAGGACAACAACCGGGGACTCCCCGTTCAGATTAGAATACAGGACTGATGCACTCATACCAGTTGAGATCGGATCCCCCACTCTTTGAGTCAGTCAGTACAAAGAGCTATACAACGATGACGGCTTGAAAACAAATTTGGATCTACTGGAAGAGGTTTGGGACTCTGCTATGTTGAGGTTGGCTATCTATCAGCAGAGAACAGCCCGACACTACAACCAAAAGGTGAAGCCGATGAGGTTTGTAGTAGGCGATTTGGTCCTCCGGGAGTTGGAGGCATCAATCCCCCAGAACACTGGCAAGCTGATGCATAACTAGGAGGGACCTTATGAGGTGGTAGAGATGCCGAAGCCAGGTACATACCGGCTTCGAGCAATGGATGGTTCGGAAGTAAAGAATACATGGCATGCTGGGAGACTTAGAAAATTTTACCAATAATAGTTATGTCATTCTTTTCTTTATCCATGTAACATTTCAATCTTAAATGAAATAAATAAAAGTTTTCTTTGGAGATGCTTAACTTCATCTATATTCATATGACTCTTAATACTCAAACGGACAAACTTCAGACATAATCCGATCAGAAGGTTCAGAAAGACACCACTGATCGAGATAAGTCATAAGTATAACTGATCGAGAAAACTGTAAATTTTTTATTCAGACGAGCTTCGGGCACAATCCGATCAGAAGGTTCGGAAAGACACCATTGATCGAGATAGGTCACAAGTATAACTGATTACAAAAATTTATAAACAGAGATATTCTATTTCATTCATACTTTGAAATTTTTACAAAATCCGATCGCTCACGATTCGGGTGAAGTACAAATAAAAAGGAAAATGGAAGAAGCACAAAAAATTTACAAGTCTAAAAAGCTATTCGGGAGAAGGATCATCCCCGGCCTCAGATTCTTCGTCCTACGAGTCGAGAAGGGAGGCATCGAGCCCAAAGACTATTATCACCGCTTTAGCCTTTTTCCCGATAAGTCTCGTACCCTTCACCAAATTGGGCCATGACTTTCTCGTTCAAGGCATCAGACTCTTCATATTCGACTATTATCCGCTGCTTGACTCCGGTTTGGTCTTCCTTCAGGAAGTTATTTTCTCGAATAAGATATTTTAGTTTCTCATGTGCTTGATAACGTCTCCCGAAATCCTCGGCGCTTACTCCCCTCCTCGACTTACGTGACCAGCTTCTTTATCCTCGATTAGCTTCTTATTATGGCCTTCGAGGCCGATTTAACTCGCTATTTAAAGCGGAGTATTGTTCCTTGAGTTAAATCGACTGGCGTTTGGCATGGGTCGCCTCATTACGAGTCTTAGCATGAAGATCCCGTTCCTTCTTCAGATCCAGCGTCAAGCCGGGACCTCGACTTGATTTTTGTTGACATCCGATCTGAACTGAACCTCCTTTTTAGTAGTTCGGGCGAGAGGAGGGATGGCACGAGCAAGAATGGCGTTGGCCTACATTAAACACATGCATCAGCTATCGAAGTAAAAACATAAGTTTACAGAGCAAAATAAGTAATTGCATGATTACCTGGCACTGGGCCCGAACATAAGCCACAAGGTACTCTTCGGAAGAGAACCCTTAAACCGTTCGTCATCGCCCGAAAGCTTAAAATGATCGAACAAGTTGAACGGGAATACTTCTGGAGGGCTCTTCGGCCAACAGGTAGTTTGCGATCCGTGAGAGGATCTCGGTCCGGAGGTGGGTGTGGAGGCGACGACTGGATCGGCCACAACAACTTGTTGTTCAGGACGTTGTCGTTCAGAGTCTTCGGTGAGTCGTGGCTTTTTGGGTCGGGGCTCGAGAGGAACTTCTTCAGTATCCTCCGAGTCTTAGATCACCTCGACTTGAGGAGAAGGTGGCAGAAGGGTTGGTTTTGGGCGGGTCGAAGAAATGACTGTGGTGGGGGCTTTGGCGGTCGGCTTGGATAACTTCTTGGACTTCTTCAACAAAGCCGCTTTCTCCGTTCGGCTCATCTTTAAAGCCACTTTGTTGGTGGTCGGGGGGTTGGGACCTGAAGTGGAACCTACCGACAGCTCGGTGATAGGGATGGTTTCTTCATCGGGAGAGTCGTCGGTTATCGGCAAACGGATAGGTTCGGTGGTAACAGGTGGTGGAGTTAGGTAGTCAGCGGTCCCTTCTGGCTTGAAAATTGTCACTGCACAGAAGAGAATGGGTTAAGACATAAAACATATGAGACGAAAGATGAAGATGCAAGAGGGGATTGATTGGTCAGGAGGGAGATACTTACATCCATGTTTGTATAGCAGAGCCCATTTGGACAAAGGTATCGAGACTCCACCTCGGCTTTTGCTCTATTTTTTGTAGAAAGCCTTGAAGGCGTCGGCTCGATCCTTCGGGAACTTCGACCCCTTGGCTATGGGGTCCTCGGGATGAGCCCAGTTGGGAAGAAGTTGAAGGTCGGTTCCTCGGACAAAGATCCACTTGTCGTGCCACCCCTTGTTACTCGAAGAGGTTTTGATGATGATTTGGTCGGTTAAGCGATTGTTTAATTGTCATGAGCCGAGTTTTTTGAGCGGTATGATGATGAATAAGGCGAAAAAGAAGTTAAGACCAGGAGTGATCTCGATCTCTTAGCATAGTGCAACGAAAGAAATTAGATGAATATACGAGTTCGGCACAAGTTGTGCGAACCCGATTCCAGCAAAATTCAGAAAGGATGAAATCAACTCGTGAAGAGGGAACCGAACCCCATACTTCAGATCAGATAGGGAGATGGTTATCCATTCGCCTCGGGCCTCCGAACATCTTTCTCGCTTGCCGGTGCTCGTAGTTTGTATTCAGGAGGGATGTTGTAAAGGATTCAGACATCAGAAAGTTGAGAGGACGTGATGGTAGAGGGGGTGTGAAGATGAGAAAACTCCTCTTTGGAGTGATAAACATGTCGGACCCTAGCCTTGGCACTTATTGAAGTAGAAAGAACCGAGGAGATAGGGGCGTCGGCAGTAGCCACCGGCAAGTCGACAGGAACCAGATCGCCGGTGGTGACGGAAGAAGGAGTTGATTCAGTGGTGGGGGGAGGAATGCTAGAATCAACCATTTAATTGAGAGGAAGGAGACACAAATGTGTGCTTTTGAGATGAAAACGAGTAAAAATGAAGTTCAAAGACACACAGAATAGCCAAAATCACAGAGAAATGGAGAACGGGATACTCGCCGAAAATCGCCTTGCCGAAAAAATTAGACAGAGAGTTTGAAATTGAGAAATCTGGAAAAGTGATAATGAGGGAGAAAATGAGGTTTTTATAGGTCTACACGTTACCCAAGGGGGCTATTAAATGCTCAAGGTGGGACCAAGCATGGAAAGGCGTGCAACATTTTGAGAAACGAGGACAGACCGCTTAGCTTCCCCAGACAACTCATCATTAGCTGTCGTGACCTTTCGTATACCTGACCTTTCAAGTCTCCAATTATAAGCATCTTATAATCAGAGACTGGGGGGCAATGTTCGGGAACATTTTACCGACCTCCACGTGGGGCGAAGGCCTGATGTTAGAAGGGCTTTAGAAGACCATTGGGCTGAAGCCAATGGAGA
Organism: Panax ginseng; assembly: GCA_020205605.1. NCBI lineage: Eukaryota > Viridiplantae > Streptophyta > Magnoliopsida > Apiales > Araliaceae > Panax > Panax ginseng. The sequence goes on along the minus strand of CM035137.1, from coordinate 10,904,599 downwards.
GGTTGGAGTTGTTCGGGTCGGCGTCCGAGTCCTTTTGGGCCGGAGCCTCACCTTAGTGGATACTCTTCGGGTTCGGTGTCCGAGTCCTTTGGGCCGGATACCTTACCCTGTCGTGTGGGGTTCGGCGTCGGGTCTTCGAGTCCTTTGGGCCGAAGCCCAGACCTGATGGTGGGATTGTTTGGGCCTGCACAGTGGGCTCTCCTGCGTGCAAAGTTCAGGATCCTAATTATAATTGACTAAGGTAACTCCAAAGGTAGTGGTTGGATTGGATTCCACTCGCACCTTTTAAGGAGATTGTGTTGGACCCACGTTATGGTAACTACTATGGCTAGGAGTTCTAATCCGACTCGGAGAGGGATTCTAATGTGGAAAGAGTACTATAAATATAAGGCCAAGGTTACAATTAACAGGTAATACCTACTTTTGAGCACTAAACACTTAGCCTCCATTGTTAAACCTTGTGAACGGCCTATACTTATTTTCCCACCGGAGCTATCCTTCGGCGGCACAAGTCGTCAAGCTTCCGTGTGATCTGTTATTGTGCAGGTTCTAGCGCGTAAATTCTGTGATTGGACGTGCCGACAAAACTTGACGTTAATATAGAAAAGTGAGACAAATAGACTAGCCCCCACCCTAATATTATAATCCAATACAGAGAGCGCTTCATTTTTATAATGTAATGATTTGTTTTGGCCTTTTTGTAGGCAAGTAATCTCAAACTACATGGAATATATATATATATATATATATATATATAGATCTAGTCATCAATATTATTTTGTGAAAAAAATACTATTAATTTAAAACAAAACCATTTTTATACTATGTCAAAAACAAAAGTTATTTAACACATCCGCCACTCAAATATCACTCCCAACACTGACCCCTGCATGTGGAACTTGATCGCACCTACAATATATTCTTGTTTTTGTCTTATTAACTAATTGAAATGGATCCCCATTTATAAATTATGCAATCAACAACGAGTTGCACTTAAATTGTATTGAATTAGATATCAAATTGATTTTCTTTATACAAAGATTATACAATTACAAATTCTTTCCTGTGAAAATATAATTAATCAATACCTTATATATAAAGGCATTAAGTTCGATCCTTTTAATTTCATAATTGGGTGAGTCAATTCACTCAATTTAAAATTCATATGGCTTCCAATTTGATTTCTAACAAAGTTAACTCAATTAATTTGAAATCAACTCACTCAATTTTAATGGACTGATTTACTTTTGTCAATCTTAATTTGAGCGGATGAGTTTTCAGCGTTTTGTATTTTGAATTCTAAATCCCATATACAATTGATATTAATAAAACCATTAATACAGAAAATAGTTTTAGAATTGTGCATTGAATTTGTTAATAAATAACATATATGCCTGATTCAGCTGCCTCTTCCAATCCAATGATTTTTCTTTTTCTTTCGTCTTCTAAACAGCAACATGTGTATGCAAGTATTAATAAAAATAACTGCAGAATTGTAGAAATCCTACAAACCGTCAAAATTGCAAATCAGTTGCCTTTTCCAATTCATTGTTTTTTTCTTTTTCTTTCCTCTTCCAAATAGCAACTTGTATATACAGGTATTAAAAAAAACACTGCAAAATTGTAGAAACCTCAAATTGAACGAAATGTAAGGTGGGCTAAACACATAACATCATAGCCTCCATGTCTAAGGTTGCAACGAATGCGCGATCAGAACCGTTGCGGCCTGCAAAACGTAAATGTTAGCATAAAAAATTTCTTTTTAAGTTATGTATGTATAGGTAATATGTTTTTCATTGTGTATCATTCTCGGACAGTACTCAGGTACTGAGTACAAATTACATGATAAGAAATTAACAGGCATAACAAACAAATGAGGCCTACTATAGTTTACATAAGAAATTATGTATCAAAAGTTTTCCTAATGCTAATATAGTACTTTCAGTTTTTATTAACATGCAACATATAAAAATGATAATTATGCTATCTTGAGTCTGAAATGCAGATAGATAGATTATATGATAAGCATTGGGTTTGCTCAATATTTATATGAATTTCTAAAATTATCAATGAGTGATTGGTAACTTGTAATTAAATAGATATCATGCTCTATGGTGTACCTCTCGAGGCCGATCCTAACTTGATTAGTTCTGAACGTACTTAGCATCTAATTTTCGTTGATACGAATGCTCCGGCCCAAAGTTTAACAACACAACTACTACATTGTCAAGGTAAGAATATTTGTTAGTCATGCATGTAAGTTATGATTTTGTCATAATTATCATTTTTACATGTTAGCATGTTAGTAAGCATAGAAGTTGCCCTAATGCTAATATGGTTAAATCAATTTTAAATAACATGTCAACATGTAAAAATGATAAGTATACTATCTTGAGCCTGAAATGAAGATAGATAGATTATATGATAAGCATTGGGTTTGCTAAATTTTTAAGTGATTTCCTTAATTTATCAATGACTTATTGGTGACCTGTAATTAAGCAGATATCATGCTTTATGATGTACCTCTCGAGGCCGACCTTGACTTCATTAGTTCTAAACGAACTTGGCATCCAATTTTCGTTGATACGAGTGCTCCGCCCCAAAGTTTAACAGCACAACTACCATATTATCAAGATAATTAAGAATATTTGTTAGTCAAACATGTAAGTTATGAATTTGTCATAATGTCTTTAAAATCTGATTGCTATTTTGCGTCCTCAAATTTGATATATTACTTAATAATAAACCCATTTTTTAATAACTTCTACCATTGTATAGTGTTATATTGTTATAATAATTAGGTCATATCTACTAATAAAGTCACAAAATACAGGATATACTAATGCAAAATATTCCACCAATTATATATAATATCTGAAAGAAGAGTTGTTTGTTTCAAGTCAAAATCACTCTATATATATAACACTCAAAGAGGCTATGAAAAATACACAGTCTCTAAGGTTTAGGTACTCAAACAATTGCCAAAAAATCCACCTGAACGGAAGAATGAACAGACAGATGATACAACTGAACATTTCTGCATCAAACAAATTAATCACAACAGACTTGAAAATGATTATGATGGAATGCAACGCTAAAATTTAGACACCGACGACTCCAACGAATCGATTACGATGATGGAACTTTTCCTTATTAGTCGGAAAAATTAATCGCTAGCGAAGGAAAATTGAAAGACACCAAAAAATAAAATGGACTTAAAATGATTATTACATTCAATAAATATTTATGAAACAAGAAAGACAAAAATGTCCAAATACAACCAAGCTGTCCAGTTGTACAAAAATAAAAAAAACGAACACATAAGATCCCCAAGGAAAAAAATATAAAATATTTGAACAATATTCTATAAGCATTTATAAAATATAACTATAACCATTGATGATAAAAAAAATACTCATTAAATATAAAACACCTATAAATATTATTATCACATAAACAAAAAACCAAATACACAAACAATATCATACAAATTACTAAATAATGGATAAAAGTAATTAGTATAATTTTCTTAACTAATATATTCATCCTATTTTGCATGTTATTTTTATAAATTTATGTACTTTCATTTATTTGCAAATCTATATCAAAAAAAACAAATAACAGAACAAACACTAAATTATTGAAATTAGCCAGTCCATTTGCACGGCTATCAATAGAACTGCCAAACAGACTTTTCAATTTAGACCGTCTACAATCCAAATGCACATCGAGTCGAGCTAACAAAAAATTACGTGACCAATTTACTCTCATGTGATCATTATCATTAAAGTATGGAGAGTATACTGTATATGGACTAAAGTGATAGCCGCCATCATTTATTTTTGCAGATTAATTAAATCACATATATACCTAGCTTACCTAGCTTAAATTTGTCCATGAGCTAGTTAATTAATTCAAAGCTCTTTAATCTTCACCGCTGCACAGCCGGCTGCCAGCCACCCCCCACGGTGGCAACTAAGTACCGGTTAGGCCAATTAAGATGGAGACTAGCGAGAATGGTATGCATAAGCTCATGCCATCAAGTGATCAAGCAACAGTACTATTATTATCACCAAATTCATCGGAAAAACACGAGGAGTCCAGAAGTGAACTGGAACGTATATTATCGGACGGAGATGTAGCTTTATTCCGGCGACTCCTGCCGGCTACATGGATAGAATTAAGGCTACTGTTCCGACTAGCCGCTCCAACGGTGATTTGCTACATGATAAACTACCTCATGTCCGTGTCCACCCAAGTCTTTGCCGGTCACCTCGGCAATCTTGAGCTCGCTGCCTCCTCCCTTGGCAACAACGGCATTCAAACCTTCGCCTATGGTCTCTTGGTAATGTATTCATATTCATTCTCTCTATGCAAATATAGTACTATAGCATATTAATTACAAGAAAATAGTGTCTTATGATGATGGATCGATGCAGATAACTTTCATATATACATAGATTTAATAATTAAAATTTTACAAGGAATGGCAGGCATAATTACTAATTCTAAATAAAAATTATCTACTGACAATTAAATTCACGTAATTAATGCAATAAATTGTTGATCTCATGATTCTTATAGAATTACTATTACATACTTCTTAGATGGGTAAATCCAAACATATTCTCCAAGTGGATACGTTTTTTTGGAATCGATAATGCTCTCAATTTTTTATTTATCAAATATTAATGTGTCATGATTGTATTGATTGAGTATATATGTTGTGATTGATTATATCATATCATATAGCACAATTATATTATTCAATGAAAATACATTTGAGACGTACCCCAGTGGCCATTACCTTTTGAAAATGTTCTAAGAAGTGATCGATCGAATTACTTAAGAAAGACCAACCTTTATTTTACTTCCAACCATAACTTTGCAAAAGGCTAGCTAATTTGTAGTAATGCATAAATAAAATTGGAAAACCTGGTTAAAAAAACAGAGTTGCATGTAGCTACACAAATCACAACTATATATTGTGATTAGAATTTCATGATATAGACAGTCATTCATAATTATAATATCTCTATCAAAAAATTAGATTAATAAATTCACTATTCTTCATCACTTCATGTACGTACGTGATAACCTTTAATGCATGACATATATACATGAGATTGTAAATGAATAATTTTTATGCCAACTAATTTGTAATTATTATATATGATATTGACAGATAGGAATGGGCAGCGCGGTTGAAACTCTGTGTGGACAGGCATATGGAGCACAAAAGTATGAAATGCTAGGCATCTATCTTCAAAGATCAGTTATCCTCCTCAGTGCAACTAGTCTCCTTCTCACTTTGGTCTACATTTTCTCCAAGCCCTTCCTTATGGTACTTGGCGAATCTCCGCAAATTACATCGTCACTGGTGCTCAGCTTTTCTTCAAATCCATCCGAACCAGATGGTATTGTCAGAACAGGTGCCGAAATGAGTCTCCTCTTAAGCTCTTGGAAACTCTTCTCGCATACCTCGCGCTCCACGCAATTTTGTATCCTTCCGAGTTAATTGAAGTTAAAGGAGTAGCGATTCGAGAAAATCCTTCCACGAATCTCCGATAATAACCAAATAAGCCCGTAAAGCTACGCATTTCTGGCCACCGAACTTGGTTGCTCCCAACTTTGTATTGCTTCAATCTTCACGGATCGATGATACTCCATTTTTGACACCACGTGCCCAAGGAATGCTACTTCCTCAAGCCAGAACTCGCATTTCTTCAACTTTGCATAAAGCTTGTTTTCATGAAGCCTTTGGAGTACCAGCTTCAAATGGTGCTCATGATCTTCATGGCTTTTGAAATATATGAGGATGTCATCAATAAAGACAACAACAAACTGATCCAAATAATCCTTGAATACTCAGTTCATCATATCCATGAAAGTCGCAGAGAGCATTAGTCAATTCAAAAGACATGACTAAGAATTCATAATGCCCGTCATCGAAGTTTGAAAGCGATCTTTGGAATATCCTTAGTTCTAATCTTCATTGATGATATCCGTAAGCTAAGATCGATCTTTGAAAAAAATTGTGCTCCTTGGTAATTGGTCAAACATGTCATCAATACGAGGTAGTGGATACCGCACCCCAAGGAGATGTCTTAGGATTAATGAAACCGATGTCCAACAACTCCTCGTAGTTGGACCTTTAACTCTGAAGTTTAATAGAGCCATTCGATATGGGTTTTTAGAAATGGGCTTTGTACGTGTTCAAGATCAATAAAGAATTCAACTTCACGTTCTAGGGTAGGCGGAAGTACTTTGAAATACGCCAGAAATTTACTAACAATGTGGAATATTATTCAAATCGGCGTGTCTTTATTCAAATTCATAACATGGGCTAAGAAAGCTTGACATCCGTTTTTTAATAAACGAATAGCTTTATGACTTGATATGACAGTGATTGATTTTAATAGTTTAGTTGCTTGAATTGCATAAAACAGGTTGGTTAGGAATATAAAACTAACAACCTTACGAAAACAATCAATTTTGGCATGATGAGTAGTTAACCAATCAATCCCTAAAATCACATCAAAAGCAAGTATCTTTAAAGAGATAAGGTCAACAGTGTAATGTGATGGTGCCAACTTGGATCAAACAAGATTTATAAAGCATAGATGTGATGAAAGTTTCTCTAACTGAGTCTCCACGAGATAAATCAAAGTCTAATTTCTTCTTGAGTTATGTTTAAACGTTGAGCACAAGCAGGAGAGATAAATGAATGGGTAGCACCAAAGATTCAGTAAGGTATAAACTTCGCAAGAATTTATGATTAAACTTACCCGTGATCACCTCGTTTAGGTTCCTCGCATTTTGACGATTCATTTACAAATGCTCTTCCAGAACTGCTGACTTTGACTTTTCTGGGGATGACTTTTTGAGTCACCATCCCATTGGACTTGGTTTCGCTACTGCATAATCTCGAGCAATATGTCCTTCTTTCCATAATTATAGCATACCTTGAACTGTTCAGGGCGGTTTGAAATGATATGTCCTCTTTCCACATTTATAAGATATCTGATTGGTGGTCGTTCTCCTCCCTTAAAACCAGTTGTTGTTGGTGCTGACGTCTTTGCATTGTCATTGTTGAATCTTCTCTTTTTAAAATCTCCCCCCGACTCGCTTCTTCTATTTTCATGGCCATGATTGCCACTAGAGTGGTTACCGCCTTTGTCCGTATTTTTCTTTCTCCGCTGGTTATCGTTGTTACGATGATTGCCATCACCCAGTATGATCCTCGGGTTATAGTCCCTCGGTTGAACGTACTTTCGTTATCTCGCTTCTAATAATTGAGCCACATTGACAACACATCTGAATAGAGAAAATTTATGAGAAATAAGATATTGACGTATGCCGGGCTTCAAACCTCTAAGAAATATCCGCATCATACGTTCCTCATTCTCCACCAAATGAGGTGCAAACCTGGATAACTCTGTAAACTTCGCCTCGTACTGGGATACCGTCATGTTGTTTTGTTCTAATCTAATAAACTCCACTTCCTTCATATGATAAATACTTTCAGGAAAGTACTTGTCATTGAACAGTTTCTGAAATGTCTCCCAAGACATGCTGAGTGCGGCTAGATGGGTACGCTTCACAGATTTCCACCAGTAATCTGCCTCATTACGGAACATAAAGGTGGTGAATGGAACTTTCTGTTCCTCCATGCATCCCAAGACATCGAATATCTTGGTAATTTGTTTGATCCACGTTTCTGCTTTAATCGGATCTAGTTTTCCTGCACTGCAGGTGGTCCCAACTCTTCGAATCGCTTGGTTGTGATAAACCGTATGCGTTCTTATCATTTTCACTGTATTTTGAACACGAGTCTCCTCGTCTCGATTTTGCATGAATCGCAAAAAGCTTCTAAACATCCCATCGTTCATCGTCCTCGATCGGTGGTGTTGTTTACGGAGGAACATTATGACTGTTGACGTTCTCTTCATTGGTGAGTAAAGGTTTCTCCACAGTCTCATTTGTTCCACTGTTAACATTCTCAGTTGTCATTCTCAAATACTGTCATAAAACAAGGGATAATTAAAGAAATCAACATATCACATAATATCCTATATACTGACCAACCAACAAATAAGCTTAGGTTGGACACACTAGCGAAGGATTTACTCGTCTCTCCCTCCTAGTTCTATTCCCCGATCTCCATGGAGATCATATCCCTAAGCTCGATATTAATCATGACGCCCCCAAAATAGGTATACATCACCCATTTTGAGCCGTCGATAACACGGTACTGAAATAACTACAACTTTATTAATACAACATATAAAGCGTGAGTTTAAATACAAATATTGTCTTCAGATAATATCAACACTCAAATTTAATTTTTACATTAATAGTGCAGATTCGTGAATAGTGTCAGATATCGTGAATAGTCAGTATACATGAATAAGAACTCCCTATTACACTAAAAGACAAGAATTTCACAAGAAAAATCTTACCAATATTAAAACATAATGATATTAGAAGAAATAATATCATTTAAAAAAAAATAACATCCCTTACCTCGAAAAAAATAGTACTTACAGGTGAAAATATCGATATAACGTCAAGGAACTTGCACCAGTATAAAGAACACTCAAAGTATCAAAATACTCACAAGGATACGCTCGATAATATAGAGAGAGAAAACTTCGTTTTCTGGTGTGATTTTCAATTGTATACCAATTGTATAATTTCCAGATAATTTTTATGAGTATGTAATTTATAAGTATACATTAACTATATAAAAATGACACTCTCACATGTACATTTAACACTTGATGTTTGTCCTGATACAAGCTTGTAACTATCTGGTTACTAATAATATTAACCATAATGTAACATAATAAATCAGTAACCACATAATTATATGATAGTAACCAGAACATGTTTTAATGGTAACCAAAACAGGTTTTAATGGTAACCAAAACAGAAACATCATATAATGAAACTCAGTTTAGACAATCCATATATACTAAACAATTACATATTAACTAGAATAAAAAATAAAAGTAACCAAAATCTCACATTGAGGGCACAATAATAGTAGCCAAACCATAAGATAACAGTAACTAAAATATAATAAAGAATTAACCAAATAGTTATATGAAAGTAACCAGAACATGTTTTAATGGTAACCAAAATAGAAACAACCTGTATATCCAACCCAGTTTAGGCAACTCATGTATACTCTCACATGTACATTTAACACTTGATAGATGTCCTGATACAAGCTTGTAACTATCTGGTTACTACCAAAAAATAAAATGGTTACACTTCTATATATGTTTGGTTATCAACTACACCTTTCAAACAATGTATCAGACACAATTTAGAAGTAGCAAATACGAACCAACAAACAATGTCAAATCACTGGTAATATAATTAAATATGAAATCCCTTTTACATAAGTTCAAATAAACATTACAGACTCACTAACCATAACAAATGGTTATGGATACCCAACAAAAATCAAAGTACGAAACACAATCCTTTTAATCCATGATTGAAATTTAAATAAGGTTTATTTCTTCCCATGAAATCTGTCGCCACGATCTCTTTCCGAGCAACATCAACAGACTTATTTGAAGCAAAATTTCGATAGTAGAACAACATGAATATTTTCTGATCCAAAACCTTCTTCTCACTGACTTGAACAACTTGTGAATCAACAAGTAAAAGTAAATTAAAAAATAATCAATTTACGCCACCAATTAGTTAATTAGTCTAACAACTGTGATGATGAAGAAGAAGAAGATTTTAGAGAGAGAAATACCAGTACAAAAATTATGGGAGTTGAGAGAAAAAGAAGGGTTAATAACAGAAATTCACGCGTTTCAAATAAAAAACCACCAGATTTGCCATGTCAGCCCACCAATAATGATCTCCTAAATTAAGAAATCCTAATTGCACTAATATTGTAAATAAATATAAAAAATATATTATTTTTATAATTATTTTATCTATGTATCATTATTATAATTATTTTTAAAAATGTACTAAGATATGTAATTAATCCACAAAAAAGAATCTCAAAATTAGCGGTCGAAATAAATTTTCAACTTTTTCACTTTCTTTCATCAATTTTAATTGTTTTCACTAGCTGTCTACCAGTCTAGGAGTGTAGTTCTACAGCTACTATTGCATAGCTCTCACATATTCATGTTACTGAGTTGGCAAAGTATTATTGGTTACATAATAGGTTAAATATTTTTTTCATTACTGCACTTTAGATTATTAACCTACAAATAATTAACTATATATTTTTTTTACGGTCAATAAATTGAATATTTATATTTTTTTACAAAATATTATAAGATTATTAAATTATGTTGACTTTTACGTTTACATAAGAGAGAAAATCATGTTGACTTTGAAGATTTACCACATGTGATTTAACATGAGAAAGAAAAAATTGACATATGTATGATGTGACCACACTTGAGTGGACATGAAATAAAATTAAGAAAAAAATTAAAAATTATATAAAAACTAAATCTTACCAAAAAAAATTAACAGAAAAAACAAAAAAGAGAATAAATAAAACTACAAAATTTAGGAAAAATGGAAAGAAATCTTAAGAACTAAATGAAATCTAAATTTATGGGGGTAAATAGAAGTTTATTTATAAATTGATTTAAGAGGTTTATATATATAAGCTTATAAAGTAACTTAAAATAAAATAATGTAAAATAAAATAAATTCATATAATAATGTAAGATTTTATTTATTTTAAAGAGAGTTTTGTAATTTATAGAACAAAACAAATACCCATTATCCAAACATATAAAGATAAAATCAACGACAAGAAACAAGAACCTTTAATTGAGCTTGGACAAAGAGAATCACTCCTCCTTTATAATCCTTGAAAATCCTTGAAGTTGAAGAACAGATAAAATTCTTAACATTATTTGCTCCTCAGATTGAATTCTTTAAATTAGATTTCACAGATCATATTTTTGTTGCTTCATGCCCGAACACTAGCATTAAAAACACAATCGCAAATCTGAAACAAGTAGCCCCCATCGCTGCAACTGGCTGATCACTAGTGACGATCCGGTTACATAGTACTATAGGACTATATAGGTATAGTGAGAAGTTAAAAAATATTTAACCGCTTACATAGCACAGGCGTAGTGAGAAGTGGTCATGATATGCAGCCCCTGACTAGCTGTATTTATTCGTTCCCTTCACGTCATCACCTCATGGCGCAAACGGAAGCATTACTGTCACGGAATCCAAGTCGGTTTATCCAGAGAGCCTACACAAACACCTCCATTAGCTTACTCCCTCACCACTTCCACACATCAACATGAGAAATTTGACTTAAGTTATCATGATAATACCACGGGTAAACAGCTGTTCGTTTTTCTCAGCGAGTACCTTATCCATTTCTACCCACTGCGAGTGTGGATTGTTTCCACCTTCCGACGTCCTCTGTACCCCTTTCCCGCCAAAACGAACGAGAAGTGCTTCAATTCCATTTTCTGTTCGAGAGCATTCCTTTCTATAAATACTCCTTACCAACTCTTAATTACTTTCACATTTCATCTCTCTCCGTTTTTCGAAAATTTGAACTCTTTTCTGAAGAATCTTAGTTTGAAAAGAGACACCATGAGAGGACCTAAGACTGTGACGATTGCACGCAAGAAGCTCGATGAAGAGTACTCCTGATTACTTTTGTGTGTTTGAACACTGAACAGTTTAACTATTCGTCTTTAATTTGTTGTTGTTCTTCCGATTTGATTTGCTATTTTTGATTTGAAGTTTGACGAAGAAACACAAAGCTGCTGCGTCTGATTCGAAAACGAAGAAGGAGAAGGCGATCAAGAAGGACTCTGGTGCTCCGAAGCGTCCTCCCACTGCTTTCTTCGTCTTCATGTGAGATTTATCTATTTTTTAATTCTCTGCATAGTGCTTCGTTGTTTTGATGTTCAGTTTTGACTAATTTTAGCTTTCTGATGGTAATGATTTTACAGGGAGGAGTTTAGGAATTCATTCAAGGAGAATTTTCCAGAGAATAAATCAGTTGCAGCCGTATGTTGTTTCACACTACCTTTCTCAGTCTTTGAAAGTTATTTGATTTAATTTCTAAAATTTCAGTTACATTCGGTTTTGGTTTTGGAAATGCGAAGAATCAATTTATCTTCATTGCTTTGAGCTTTAGTTTGTTTCTATTCTACACTGTTTACTTTCTTTGAATTTAAAGAGTTAGTACTGTGTAAATTCTTAGCAACCGTAACGAACAGAGTGTTTGTGTATTCTAAATTTTTTTTCTCAGATCTGTGAGTTTCAGGTTGGAAAAGCTGGTGGCGAGAAATGGAAATCACTGTCTGATGCTGTAAGATCTTAAACTTCCAAAGGCAATTAAAGTAAAATTATTATTACAATTGTTAATCACATGGGGAAATCTAATAATTTGATCTATATTATATTGCTTAGTTTTTAAAATCATGTTATGTTGAGCAGAAATTCATCCTAATTTATTCTATGTTTAGGAGAAAACTCCTTACGTGGCTAAGGCTGCTAAGAAGAAGGCAGACTACGAGAAAGCTATGGAAGAGTTCAGCAACAATACTGTAATAATACCTTCTTCTTTTTTTTTTGCATTCTTTAATTAAATCCTGGTTGTTTTAATATGACTTCATAAATTTTGATGAGTTCTGTTTGGTTTCTTCAGGATGAGTTGATTATCATGTGATCTTTGATTTTTCTTGTCTTTTGTTTATCTATAGAATGGTAATGGAAGCACTGGCACTACTTCTGACAAGTCCTCTACTGAGGTCCATGATAAGGCTGAGCAGGAAGCGAGCTCTTAGGTATACTTTTTATAATTCATTTAAACTATTTGAATTTACTTCAGATCTTCTTTAACATTGATAGTGCTTGTCTAATTGTGTGCAATTATAGATAATGTTACATCACTTGTATGATAATTGCATCTGAAATTGGTTTATATGTTGTCTAAATCTCAATGACTGCAAGCTCTGATTCTTCTAACCAAAAATTGTTCTATTTAGCTGAGGTGTTATCAAAATTTGAAATTGCATTGTTCTTGGCGTTGTTGTTTTTACTTCTTTTAGATCTTAATTTACTCTGTTGCTCTGGTTTTTTTTTTTTGATAATTCTCTCTGTTGCTCTGTTTATTGTTGCAGAGGCATACAGGAAGATGAAGCTTGCTATATATGGATGGATTTGATAATACTTAGTAGGATAAATAAAGATACAAATCAGTATAGTTTTTGTGACTTTGGGTTGTATCCAGTGTTTGATTGTGTAGCTTGCTTAGTGACTAGGAAGTGTTGTTTCTAGGATGGTATTGAATTAGATAACTGTTGCTAGTAGTTCTCTTTACTCTGTTATCCACATTTGTTTTTTTTAAAAAAAAACTGTAATCCATATGTTTTTTTGGGATATCCCCTTTTGCGTTTTTTGGTTGTTTTTTTCTTTTGGACCTTGCCGTTCGGAGCAAATTCTTGGAGATTTGGTCTATTGAAAGTTTTAAACTGATGTACGTGAATATGGGAATGCATTATACATATAAAGAAACAGTTGGGGGTTTAATTTTGGGTTTGACTGTTGTTGGTATACTCATGTAGTAAGTTATATTTTGAACATGCATTAACTTGTTAGAAGGTTTTGACCAGTTGAAGTTGTTGACCTGAAATGCGGTAGAAGTTCTGGAAAAAACTGTCTCAGCCTCGTTACAACAAATTCAAGAAGCTCAGTTTCTCATTACTCTGTTTCTCTAGTTAATCTTAACTTACGAATATAAATTAAAAATATTGATATTTTTATAATAAAATTGTCAATCTCATAGCTGACGGTTTTCATTGTCGTTATACATTTATAGCGATACTTTTATTATGAAAATATTAAAAAGTGTTGTGAAAATATTAATTTTTTATATTAATTATTTTGTCTTTATATTAAATCTATCTATTTATAAACAGAGGGTAATGTAGGAAATATAAAATATTTACTTAAGATATCTCCAGCAAGTCGGAACTCCATCAATTCTAGACTAAATATAGTCTAACATAGGGGTGAGCATGATGCAGTTTGTTGTGGTATGAAGTCTAAATCACATCCGAAATCACTTAGGTGCGTTTTGACAAATTCAAAACCGCACATGAAACTGCTTGTAATTAGTATGGTGCGATTTTAAACTGTATGGTACGATTTTATTTGGTGCGATTTTAATTTTAAAACCAATTGAAACAACATCCACCCTTGCGCTCTTAAAGCATGCGTAGGCAAGAAAGTTGAGACTTTCATTTAACATGTGGTACAGCTAAACAGATCAACACAAGCATAAATTAAGCAACTACTAACATCCGCTTTGAATTCCACACATGCAACCCACTTTATTATTTTTATTTTAATCAAAGCAGGACTCTACAAAGGCAACATTTGAATGATTAATACTTGATATCCTTTGCACTGAATATCTCCAAAATTCTTTATGATGGATCATTTGTCATTGCGTTCATGTTCCACAATCTTGTGATGATACCAGAGCATGAAATCATAGGGTTTGTTAGTTTTGTCTTGATTCAATTTCATACAGATTAATTACATTCTTACAATTTGTTGAACTTTATTCTTAAAGTATTCAGTTTGTACTCTATACACGTCCCCCAAAATGCAACAAATCAAAGAGAATGTCTCATGCATATAACAACAAACAGTAGTAATTTACAATATCACTAATAAGACCACTACCTTCTAATATGAGCATGAAAGCATTAAACAAAGAATCAGAAGTTTAACAGGTTCCATTATGTACCATAAATAAGTACAATCTTATATATGATAAACAAATTCTTTAAACATATCAACTGCAATGTTATTTCAAGTTAGAGATTCGTAATGTAATATTATCTCTTATTGCTTGCATAATAACTATTCTTTATCTTCTTCCTTCCATTTTAGTAACATATACATTGGTGCGATTTTGGTTTTATGCGTGCGGTTTTGGCTAATAACCAAATCGAAACCATAAATTTGATTTTTCAATCTACATAAAACTGCCACATACGCCACATTGGTGTGGTTTTAATTGGTGCGGTTTCGATTCCAATTTAGTTCCTTGCTCAGCCCTAGTCTAGACTCATGTTCCCTCTCCAGTAGTTAGACTAAATATAGTCTAAGAGATTTTTTGAGGAATCCAAAATACTATATCAAAAAATCTGATTTTGGTGAACTATAATTTTTAATATATTTTAATGGGAGTGTGGAAAAATTATTGATGAACTATAATTCATTAAATATAATATAATCTTTTAATATTATAATTCATAGGATAGTACATCTGTTGAAAAAATTAAAAAATTATTCCATAAATTAATATAATATTAACTAAATATAATTCATAATATAATCCACTTTGTGGATATGCCAAGTCTTTTTTTCCCCTCAAATCCGTTCATACATATGTAGAAAGAAAATTTTGACGAGAGGGGTTATCAAGTATAAAAAATTCATTAGTTTTGTGCTTATCTTACAACTTTACCCTTATATTAGACCTTTTTAAGTTTATAAAGAGAGGGTAATATACTATTAAGCTCACATATTTTTGAGTTGTTTTTAATGGATAAAAAAGTAAAGAAAAAGACTGAAAACATGTTCAATTTTATCAAAATAACCTCCATAAAGAATTTTTAAAAACAACTTTTGCATCCTTATATTCTAGCCGCTAGTTACACTAGGGGCGGTGGATTGACTCAAAATATTTGTAGCTATTTACTAATGAATGAAATATATTTATTATAAATTATGCCATAGTAACTTATGATTATTTATAAAAATGTTATCCAACAAACTCTTTCCATTTACTAATTATTTTTAAAACAGGTATTATTATTTGAATTAGAACCTTTTGCCTTATATATTATTAATTTATTATCTCAATTTATAATAAATGATTTTTATTAAGTCATTATCTAAATTAACTTAATCAAATCTCGTAATAAAGTTAGTTGAATAATAACATAATAGTAACCATTTATTATAAATTAAGATAATAAAATAATAACATATAAGGCCTTTGGTCATAATAATAAATATATTTATTGCATTAGTAAATGACTTCAAACATTTTGAATCACTCCACTGACGATAGTTACAAATACAGGGATGCAAAAGTGTTTTTTTTTTAATTCTTTATGGGGATGTTTTGGTAAGTTCTTCACGGTCACTACTTTTAGTGGCGACAAGTTATTTGTGCAATCAATTAGAGCTTTTTTGGGATCACACGAAATTAGGGATTGGTCTAATGATAGTTAAGGCGGTAAAATGAGAAAAAAGTTTAGATTGATTCGTAATCGCTGGTTTAAAAGTTTGATTTAAATTGACCTTAAAATATAATTGATTCAAATGAGTAAATTTTAAAATTTAATAAATTACTCAAATTTGGTCAAATTGAAATTATCTATTCAAACTCGAATCATATTCATTTAAAAAGTTTAATCTGTTCGGGCTCAATTCGAGATCGTGCTCGACTTGATAGCTCAATACTCGGCTCGACTCGACTCGGTTTATTTACATCCTTAGCGACATGTCCATTTTTTTTTCTTTTGACTCTTAAAAAATTTATAATATTTTTTTAACTCAAATTTTTACAAAATCAAGTGATTTAGTTGTATTTTGGATACATATGATATACCCTAAACCTTAAACCCAACAAATTTATAATATTTTTTTAACTCAAATTTTTATAGAATTCAGTGATTTAGGTGTAATTTGAATACATATAAAACATTGAGTTGTACGGTCTGTGACGCCCCCAAAATAAGTATACATCACTCATCTTGAGTCACCAATACATGGTACAAAATTTAAATACAAACTTCTTTTATACAATATGACAAAAGTGTAGCTTAGAGTTTTAATACAAATATTGTCTTCTAGACAATATCCAAACTCAAATGGAGTCCTCATTACAATTATTATCACACTATTTTATAAAATAGTGAGAACTACTGTAAGACTCCAATTTTTTATAAATAAAATTAAATTTTCTATATTCATTATTTTGAAATAATAATGTGTTAATTGATATAATACTTTGGTTATGGATGAAATTTACAAATTTTATAAAATAAGCAAGTTGATATAAAATATTCATTATTGTCGGGGAATATTCGTTTGGTTGTGAAATATTCTTGCTATGGGGGAATATTTGTACGACGGCGCAGCCATTTGTGGGCCCATAACGAAAAATAGTCGGATGAAGAAAACGACAAGTTTGAGTTTTTATAAATAACGACGTAATTATTACCGTTAACACTGTTGGAATACCTGGTGATTAAAGTACAGTAATACGCGTGGTTGCATAGTAGCACAGGGTATCGCACAATATTGTTAGATTATTGATTCGTATGTAAGAAGGCAGTACTCAATAATTTTTACAGTAATTGCTGTTCAATATTTTATTTTATTGAGTTAATAATTTCTACGTTGATATTTTTTATATATTATTGTTATTTTATTAATTGTCACTGCACAATATTTCCATTATCAGATTAATAATTCATATTATTTGAATAATATTGTTAGATAGCATTATTGGCAATGTCAAAAGAAGTTCTGTCTAAGGAAAGTGGTTTGGTCATCTAATTGCGCGCTAGTAAGGAGAAATCTTTATTGGAAAGCCCCCTCTTTCCTGGAAACGACCTGGTTGTCAATATTGTGATTCGGTAATATTATTTGTGAATAATTAATTATTGATTTATATAATAAAGAAATATTTATTTTTATGTGGATATAAATAAAAGAATTAATGCTGATGTATTTTATCGGTATTTTATTGGAATTGAGGTATTAAAAACTATCCGTATGTGGATTTTGGGCATTTTCTGTTTAGAATTTGTAAAAACTTTCTTCTACAAAGTTGTAGAGAATTAAATTTTCTATGGAATAGACATGAGATTCGAATTTTTCTGATAAAAGGACTATTTATTATGAATTATTGAATTTCAGAAATAAATATTTTTATTAAAAATATGGGTGGGCCCCACTTTTGGTTAGTGTAAAAATTTTGAATTTTAGTGGGCCCCACTTGTGATGGCTGATAATTTGGTCAAATAAATGTGCGTAAAAAAATATATATTATTATTTTATTAATTTAGCCTGCTTTAGCGTTCTAGCATTTTCCTATAAATAGGGTGCTTAGTTAGAATTGAAAATTACACCAGAATCATAAATTTTCTCTCTCTACATTATCGAGCGTATTTGTGAGTATTTAGATATTTTGAGAGTTGTTATTCAGTGCAAGTTTCCTTCAGCATCAGATATTTCATCCAGAAGTACTGTTCTTTTGAGGTAAGGAATGTTATTTTCTTCGTAAATGATGTTATTTTTTCAATATCACTATACTGAAATATGGTATGAATTTTATTGTAGAATTTCTACCTTTTCGTGCTGGGGTTACTATTCATGTATACGGGCACTATTCACGTATACGACATTATTCATCGAAAAATAAAATTTTCTCTTCTTTGTTCCAGATGTCTATTATGGTTACTATCTTTGATTATATCCATGTTTGGATCTTCATTCTTGAATTTTACTCCACTATGATTTATTATGGAGTATTTTTGAACTTGGATTATCTAAAGTACGAATTCATAATCTTTGTTCTTTTATATCACTGAATTCATTTTTTAAAATATTTTTCATCATCCTCAGTCTTTAATGATGATATTTGATATATATCTTTGGCCTGTAATGCAAAAATGAAAGATTACCTGATGAATATTGTAAGACCCCAAATTTTTATAAATTAAATCAAATTTCCTCTAATTATTATTCTTGATTAATAAGGTGGTAATTTGATTAATGTGGTTAGTTATGGGTAAAATGCGCAAATTTTACAAAATAAGCAAGTGGTTATAAAATATTCATTGTTGTCGGGAATATTCGTTTGGTCGTGGAATATTAAATCTTGTGGGGAATATTCGACGATAAGCTAGTGACCATGTGTGGGCCCCATAACTGAAAGCGATTGGAGGAAGAAAGCGACAAATATAAGTTGTTTAAAAAATAACGGCGTAGTTATTATGATTAACCTTTGTTGAATTACTCGGTGGTTAAAATACAAGAATACACGTGGTGGTACAAAGAAGCAGGCACGGTATTGCATGCAAGATTGTTGAATTATTGATTAAATGCGTAAGAAGGCACTACTCAATAATTATTACGGTGAATTCTTATTCGATATTTTATTGATTCAATAATTATTGCGTTCTTTAGTTTATATTATTATTGTTTGATAATTGTCTTTGCGAAGATTTTCCATTATCGGATCAATAATTCATATTATTTGAATAATATTATCGAGATAACATTATTGGCAATGTCTAGAAAGTTCGTCTAAGGAGAGGTTTGGTCACCTAATTGCTTGCTTACAGTAAAGGAGAATTCCTTATTGGAAAGCCCCCTCTTTCTTGGGAACGGCACGGTTATCGAGTCTTTGTGATTACGTAATATTATTTTAAATAATTAATTATTGATTATTATGATAAAGAAAATATTTATTTTATGTGGATATAGATGGAGAAAATTTTTAATGTGACAATTGTTGAAAATTAATATTTTATCTTTTTACGATAAAATAATTCATTTAAATATATTATTTTAATAATATTGTAAGACCCAAATTTTTTTTAAATAAAAGGAATTTTCTTTATTTATTATTTTGAAATAGTAAGGGTGGATTTGATTAATGTGGTTAGTTATGGGTAAAATGCATAAATATTTTAAATAAGCAAGTGGTGATATAATATTCATTATTAGGAGAATATTCGTTTGGTCGTGGAATATTAAATCTTTGTGGGAATATTAAATGCGATGTGACAGTAGCTTGACCATGTGTGGGCCCCATAACGAAAGCGATTGGAGGAAGAAAGCGACAAAAATAAGTTGTTTAAAAATAGCAGGCGTAGTTATTCACAGATTTATTAATTTGTTGGAATACCGGTGGTTAAAACACAAAGTAATGTCGCTGCGTTGTTGCAGAAGCACTACGGTATTGCACCAATTATTGACTCTTACATAAGAAGGCACTACTCAATAATGGTTACTGAATAATGCTTTATTCGATATTTTATTTTATTGATTCAATAATTCTTTGCATTGATATTTTATAATCTTTGTTGTTTGATAATTGTCATTACACATTATTTTTCATTATCGAACCAATAATTCATATTATCTAAATAATATTATTAGATAACATTATTGGCAATGTCTAGAAAGTTACATCTAAGGGAGGTTTGGTCACTAATTAATCAAGGCCACCAAGAAGGAGAAATTCTTATTGGAAAGTTCTCTTTCGTAGGAAGCGCACGGTTGACAATATTGTGATTCTGTAATATTATTTGTGAATAATTAATTATTGATTCATACGATGAGGAAAATATTGATTTTATGAGGATATAGATGGAGAAAATTTTTAATGTGACAATTGTTGAAAATTAATATTTTATCTTTTTCTGATAAAATAATTCATTTAAATATATTATTTTAATAATATATTAACGATGATATTTTTACGATGAATGTGGGATACATGAGTATATGTGGAGGAGGAGTATTTTTGTTGTAATAAATGTTTAAAACATGTTAAACATGTGATTGGACCCCATTTATTGAATGAAATTTGATTATAGCACGTAAAATCGCCCATTTGTGGATTTGGTCAATTTTGTTTGGAATTTGGAAAAACTTTCTTACGTAAAGTTGTAGAGAATTGAATTTCCTATAAAAACTCGTGAGATTCGAATTTTCTGATAAAAGGACTATTTATTATGAATTATTGAAGTTCCAAAGCTCCGAAATAATTGATTTTTGGAAGTTTAAAATATTTAAAATATGAAAAACGTTTTTTTTTGTTATTAGTGGGTCTAGCATGTGGTTTGAATTCAGATTTTCAGAATTCAAAGAGTGGGCGTAAGAATTTATATATATATTATTATTATATTAAATTTTCTGCTTTTGGTGTTCTAAGCAATTTCTATAAATAGTCTTGGGTTATAATTGAAAATCACACCAAAAGCTCAAGTTTTCTCTCTCTATATTATCGGCGTATTCGTGTGAGTATTTTGAGTATACTTTGAGTATTGCTATATCTGGTGCAAATTCAAGTCATAGCTTTATATCCAGGTGTTTCAATTTAAATCTTTGTCTTTCGAGGTAAGGGATGTTATTTTCTTCTCAAATGATATTATTTCTTCAATATCATTATCTTTGAAATATTGGTTGGAATTTTTTATCAAATTTGGAACTTTTTCATATGGGGTTTCTTATTCATAAGATTCTTATTCATGAGTTACTATTCACGATTCTTATTCACGAAAGTCTTATTCAAAGCGTGAAGATGTTTTTGTGAAATTTCTATCTTTTGGTGCCGGAGTTACTATTCACGATACTCAAGACTTATTCACGATATCTGACTATTCACGAATACAAGACTATTCAATCTAAAAATGAAATTTCTTCTTTTTGTCCAAAATATCTATTCGGATACTAGCTTTGATTGTATCCATGTTTTGATCATTCTTGAATTTTACACCACTATGATTATTTTTGAGGTATTTTTGGACGTGGATAAAACAAAGTACGAATCCTTAATCCTTAATCCTTGTCATTTTGTTTCTTTGGATTCGTTTTTTAAAAAATATTTTCCATCATCCTCGGTCTTAAATGATGATATTATTGAATATCTTTGGCCTGTAGTGCAAAGATGAATGATTTATGATGAATATCTTTGGCCAGTAGTGCAAAGATGAATGATTTCTGATGAATATCTTTGGCCCGTAGTGCAAAGATGAATGATTTCGATGAATATCTTTGGCCGTAGTGCAAAGATGAAGCAGTGTTTAAATGAACATGACCTAATTGGTGAATGTCCTTGGCCTGTAGTGCAAGGATGAATATTTGATCCCAGATATATATTGATTGATGTTACAGGATAAAATAGACGATGAACTTTAAAATTCATACATAGAAGATAGTAGTTTGTATTCTCTACTTAACTCTTCTAATGAATTATTATTTCCGCTGCGAATATTGATTTAAAACTTGTTGTCTATTGTATTCTATTATATTTTTTCCTGTTGAAGACTAACGATAATTTTGTTGTATATTATCTTAGTCATAATATATTCTTCTTGGGCTAATCGAGCTCACCCTTTTCCTTTTGTTCCATTTTTCTTCTCAGGAGGCGAGAATGTAGTGAGTACTAGTCGGGGTATGGAATAAAGGTTCTAGAAAGAGTTGTTTAGTAGTCCTCACCATTTTTGTAAAATAATGTATCAATAATTATGATGGGGATTTATTTGCGTGTGGATATTGTCTAGACGGCAATATCTGTATTTAAACTCACAGTATGTATTGTCGTATTTCACATGACATTTGTATTATTGAAGTTGTAGTTATTTCTGTACCATGTATTTGGCGACTCAGAATGGGTTGGGTGGAATGGACCTATTTTGGGGGTGTCACAAATATATTAACGGTGATATTTTTACAATGAATGTGGGATATATGAGTATATGAGGAGGAAGAGTATTTTTGTGGCATTAAATGTTTAACATATGTTTTGTGTGTCGGTGGACACAATTCTTGACCAAAAAATTGATTATAATCGTAAAATCGCTCATTTGTGGATTTTGGATAATTTCATTTGGAATTTGGAAAATCTTCCTTACGTAAAGTTGTAGAAATTGAATTTTCTATAACAATTCGCGAGATTCAAATTTTCCGACAAAAGGGCTATTTATCATGAATTATTGAAGTTTTGAGTTCCAAAATAATTGATTTTTGGAAGTTTTAATTATTTTATATAAGAAAAACGTTTTTGTGGTTGTTGGCACATGGGTGGTGATGTTTTTGACCAAAGAAGGCATGCTAGAGTTTTCAAAATACATGGGTAGGAATTTTGAATAAATAATAATATATTTTATTAATTTAGTCTCCTTTTGGCGTTCTAACATTTTCCTATAAATAGAGGCTAAGTTAGAATTGAAAATCAAACTAGAAACTAAGTTTTCTCTTTCTCTCTCTATATTATCGCGTATTCTTGTGAGTATACTTTGAGTATTCTTTATACTGGTATGAAGTTTACACAACACTATACCGAAATTCAACAAGAAATACGGTTATTTTGAGGTAAAGGATGTTATTTCTTTCGCAAATGATATTATTTTCTTCAATATCATTATGCCAAAATATTAGTTGAACTTTTATCAAATTTGGAACTTTTTCATGTCGGGGTTACTTATTCACGAGTTCTTTATTCACGAGTTCTTATTCACGAGTACTATTCACGAAGCGTGAAGATGTTTTTTTGTGAAATTTCTATCTTTTTTGTGTCGGGGTTACTATTCACGTATATGACACTTTATTCACGTATCGACCTTTATTCATGAATAAGACTATTATTCTAGAAAATGAAAATTTTTCTTTTGTCCAAGATGTCTATTTTGGCTACTATCTTTGATTGTATCCATGTTTTGATCGTTATTTTTGAGTTCGCTTCAAAATCGTTTATTATGAAGTATTATTGATCTTGGATAAACCGCATTTAGAATACGAATCCCTAATATTTGTCCTTCTATCTCTTTGGATTCGTTCTAAAAATGTTTTCATCATCCTCGGTCCTTAATGGTGATCTTGATGAATATCTTTGGCTGTAGTGCAAAGATGAATGATTAAACCGATGAATATCTTTGGCTGTAGAAGGCAAAAGATGAAGCAGTGTTGAGATGAACATGACCAATTGGTGATTTAAATGAATATCTTTGGCTGTAGTGCAAAGATGAATGTTGATTGTTATTCTGAGGATAAAATATTAATGATGGACTTTTAAACCTTAGAAGGCGGTAGAATTCTTTTCTACGTGACTCTTCTAATGGATTCTTTATTTCATTGCATTTGTTGATCTAAAACTTGTTGTCTATTGTATTCTATTAGATTTTTCCTGTTGAAGACTAACGATAATTTGTTGTATATTATCTTAGTCATAATATTCTTTTTGTCTTAGTTGAGCTCACCCTTTTCCTTGTTGTTCCATTTTCTTCTCGGGAGGTGAGAACATAGCGAGGATCGAGTAGTGGGGTATGGAATGAAGGTTCTAGAGAGAGTTGTTTAGTAGTCCTCACCATTTTGTAAAATAATGTATCAATAATGATGATGGGGATTTATTTTGCGTGTGGATATTGTCTAGACGGCAATATCTGTATTTAAACTCACAGTATGTATTGTCGTATTTCACACGACATTTGTATTATTGAAGTTGTAGTTATTTCTGTACCATGTATTTGACGACTCAGAATGGGTTGGGTGGAATGGACCTATTTTGGGGGCGTCACAAATATCTTTGGTCCGTAGTGCAAAGATGAACAGGTGTTGAGATGAACATGACCAACTGGTGATAAAGATGAATATCTTTGGCCCGTAGTGCAAAGATGAATATTTGATTCAAGATGTATATTGATTGATGTTACAGGAATAAAATATTAGTGATTGACTTTTAAATTCATAGATGATAGTAGATTTCATTCTCTACTAATGAATTGTTATTTTCGCTGCGAATATTGATATAAAACTTGTTGTCCATTATATTTTATCTGATTTATTGAAGGCTAACGATAATTTATTCTACATTATTTTAGTCATAATATTCTTTACTGGGCTAGTTGAGCTCACCCTTTTCTTTTTTGTTCCATTTTTCTTCTCTGAAAGCGAGAATATAGCGTGAAGTAGTTGGGGTGTGAAGTGATGTACCAAGGCAGTTGTTATAGTAGTCCTCGCTATTTTGTAAAATAGTGTATCAATAATTGTAATGAGGACTTATTTGAGTGTGGATATTGTCTACAAGACAATATTTATATTTAAACTCACAGTTTATGTGTTGTCGTATTTTTCACGATAATTGTATTAATAAAATTGTAGTTGTTTCTGTACCATGTATTTGGCGACTCAGAGTGAGAGATGTATACCTATTTTGGGGGCGTCAAAACTACTACAGCCACCATCTCGCACCATCATTCCGTTCTCTGACTAGTCCCGGCTACGTTCTCATTTCCTGAAGAGAACAATGAAAATAAAGGGTGAGCTCAACTAGCCCAGTAAGAAATATTATGACTAAGATAATGCAGAATAAATTATCGTTAGCCTTCAACAGTGTTAAACTGATAAAATACAATAAACATCAAGTTTAACTGTAGCGGAACAAGCAATCCATTAGAAGAGTCAAGTAGAGCATGTTATCTACTATCTTCTATGATTTAAAAAGTTTATCATCAATTTTATTGCTGAGACTCAACTTTATAAATAAACCACATAATTGAATCATCCCTGCACTTAGGGCCAAGGATATTCATTAGTATCACGTCCACAAATTATCCATGCACTACGGGCCAAGGATATTCGTGTAATCATCGATGGTCATGATCATACCAACAACTGTCCATCAATGCACTTCGGGCTAATGATGACTTTTACCACATCATTTATAACATTACGGGTCATGATTATACCGAATAATCCATGGTCATAATCATACCAATCAATAGTCCATCTATGCACTACGGGCCAAAGATGACTTTCATCATAATATAAGCATGAGGATGATAACAATGATATGAGAATTCAATTAAATGAAAGCAAAGGATAAATTTTAAAGATTTATAATTTAATTTATCCAGAATTCAATAATGTCTACATTGTCAACATGATACTGCTTTGTGGAGTAAAATTCAATAATAATATTGTATCAAAAATGATTTAGACCGAAAAGAAATTAATTTTTTATCATGAATAGTATCCCGGGTGAATAGTACCCCGTGAATAATACTTCGGGAATAGTATTAGTTCCCGGAGGCACAATAGTTATCTAGAAGTGGGGTTGAATAGATATTTTAAAAAAAAAATTGAAATATTTTGTTGTTAGTTTTGTTAATGATTTAAACACATCGGAATTAATATTTATTTGAACTCCCTCTTAGATGTGGTGAATTAATGAGAGTGAGTTAGTTATGACAGTTATGGCAGTTATAGCAAGAATGTAATAGACACAACAATTTTAAGTGGTTCAGAGCACTTAAAGCTCTTAGTCCACTCTTCTACTCCTTGAGTAAGAAATCCACTAAGGATATCTTTTACACTTTCTGAATCTCACAGATTCCTTCTAGACCAGTAGTCTAGGCACTTCTTCGTTCACTCTTGAACTCTTCAAGTCCAGCAAACTTGGTTCTTCACAGTTTACTTAGAACTCTTCAAGTCCTTTTGATTTGGAAATTCTTACTTCACTTGGTTAGAAGTTGATAAGTTCTTGATTGGTGCTACTCAGTTGTCGTTAAGATCTTGTTCGAAAGAACTGAGTAACTGAGCAAGCTTTCTCTTTTTCAGATCGTAGAGTTGAGAGTTTAGAGTTCTTCAGCGTTTTGTTCAATGCTTGCTTTTTCTTTCATCTGCAGATGTTTTACATATATATGATCCTTGAAATGTATCCATTGAGGATATCCGTTGAAGCATTTAATGCGTTTGACATTTCTGAACTTTGATAGAGACTTTTCTGCATATCTTCTGATTAGTATTCTGGCCCACTGACACAACAGATTGCCATCTCACCTAACATCTGAAAAGATGTTTTACTCTGTCCCATAGTACTTTCCTTAGCTTCTTCAATACGTTTTCTTTGTTGTATACTGAGGATATCTTCTGTGTCATTGGGACTGACGAAGACTTCAACGTTTATAACCTTTTCCACATTTGTTGGGATTTATTTTTAAACAAATGTGCAAGGTTCGATGCTTCTGACATAGACATATGATGCTCTACGATTCTAATCGTGGTGTCTTGCCACCTTGATGCTTGATCCGTTACTTAGCAAACAAAAGCACTACGATTTCTCTTAAGGGCTTGGCACACTACGATCTTCACTTGTTTGTCTTGTAGACTACGTTTTCGAGCGCACACTACGATCTCTGAGTTGGCTCGGCAAACGTTTGGACCACTTTACGATTTTCGGAGAGGCCCTTCAAGGCAGACAGACTACGATCCTCGATGCTCTATGATTCTTCCTTGGGTCCTACAATTTCTTTGATCAGCTCGATAGACTACGATTCAGTTGAACCCTATCTATTACATCTCAATATATAGATCAACCTAACAGCTTTGATCTTTTCTTCTATACATTCATTTACAGAATGATAAACATTTAAAGACCAGATCAACCCAACAAGTTGATCCATCACTAAGTCCTTGTACATGCATCCTTTGAAGGACTTTACATATAATCATGAAAATTAAATTTCAACTTCAAATTTTAAATATGCAATCTCCCAACAAATAGTACCCCGCGAATAGTACTCCGGCATGAAAAGGTTAAAACTTATCAAGAATGCTCAGAATAATATTTTCATGAAAAATACTGGATGAAGCGCAAATTTCAAGGATATTTTACTAATTTCATGGTGTATAGAAGCCAAAACTTAACAACATGAGTGTATAATTTGAAATCTGAAACGAAATAATATTACTTACATACTACAGAGTATTGAATAAAATATTATTTCATACGAATATTGAACAAAAATAATATCTCTTACGACAGTTGAACGAAAATAATATTACTTACGAATATTAAACGAAGATAATATTCCTTACAAATATTAAATGAAGAGAATATTTCTTGCGAATATTGAACGAGATAAAATTTCTTACGAATACGAAAAATAATATCGTAAGCAAATATGAAATAAATAATACCCCTTACCTTAAAAAGAGAGTACTTCTGATTGGTAGAGCGGAGATATTCTTGAAAAAAACTTGAACTATTTTCTACACTCAAAGCTTCCTAAAATTCGAAAGAAATACGCTCAATATTATAGAAGAAGAATTCTCTGATTCTGGTGTGATTTTCAATTCTAAACTAAGCATCCTATTTATAGGAGAATGGAAGGATACTATTTACAAATTAAAATCACGGACGCACAGTGGAAATAATCACGGTAACCGGCTAAATTCGAAATTCACATGATTTACTATGCAAACACTATGCAGACATTATACAAATATTATGCATAATAAAATATAATATATTCTATTTTTCATAAAAAAAAAAATATAACTTATTATATATATATATATATATATATATAGAATAATTTTCTATCGATTATTTTGAAAAATGAGTAAGTGGAGGTCCATATAATAAGCCAAACTTACAACAAATACTTCATAAAAATCTCCTCAATATTTTTAACAACATTTATTCATCAATAATATAACTTGCAATATTAACAACCAGATCATTTCTAGGAAAGAGGAGGCTTTCCGATAAGGATTTCTCTCTATTGACGCGCAATTAGGTGACCAATCCCTTTTTCTCGACAGAACTTTCTAGACATTCTCAATAATGCAAATAATAATATGAATAACATGTCATCTCAATTATTGATTTAATAATATAAAATATTGTGTAGATGATGTTGTGACAATAATTGAATCAATAATGTGAGATACTATTCAACAATTACTGTAGCAATAATTGAGTAAAACTGAGTGACTTCTCACGTAAGCATCAATGTAAGACCCCAAATTTTATGAAATGAAAGTATTCAATTTTCTTATAATTATTATTTTATTTAGTAAATGGTTAAATTGATAAAAGGATTAAAACTAAGGGTGATATGTGAAAATTTTGCAAAATAAAGCTAGTTGTTATAAAATATTCATTTGGTCGGGAAATATTCTTTTTGTCGGAGAATATTCGTATGACAACACAATCATTGGTGGACCCCACAACAGAATTATTGTCGGAGTTAGAAAACGACAAAATTATCTTTTTATAAAATAACGGCGGAAGTTTTACCGTTAACTGTTGAAATATCTGGTAATAAAAGTACAGTAATACGTGTGATTGCACAATAGCACACGGTATTGATTATTGATGCTTACGTGAGAAGTTACTCAGTTTTGTTCAATTATTGCTACAGTAATTGCTGCATAGTATCTCACGTTATTTGATTCAATTATTGTCGATATTTTATATATTATTAAATTAATAATTGAGACGATACAGTTATTCATATTATTATTTGTAATATTAACGATGTCTATAAAGTTCTGTCGAGGAGAGGTTTGGTTACCTAATTGCGCGCCAATAGGGAGAAATCCTTATTAGAAAGCCCCCTCTTTCCTGGGAATGATCTGGTTGTTAAATATTGTGAGTTATAATATTAATGATGAATAATTGTTGAAAGATTAAATATGTGTTGATTGAAGATAAAATGATTTGTGGTAATATTTATTCAATCTTTGATATAAATAAGAAGTTTATTATGAGATGTTTGTGGTAAGTTTGGTTTATTCTATTGGGGCCCATATGTCATCATCTAAGAGTCACTTTCGCCAATAGTAATTGCCTTTACCAGACGTCAAACCACTTGCCATTTCATATTACAGGTGTGACGCCCCCAGAACAGGTATACATCACCCATTCCGAGTCGCCAGACACATGGTACAAAATACATATACAACTTAATTATACAACTGTCGTGTAAAAAATACGACAAAACATAGTTGAGAGTTTTAACACGGATATCGTCTTCTAGATAATATCCACACTCAATGAAGTCCTCATTACAATTATTATCACACTATTTTTCACGGAATAGTGAGGACTACTTAAAAACAACCATCCGGACCGTCAATCCGTTCCACAGGCTGCTTTCGATATATTCTCATTTTTCAAGAGAATATTGAAAGAAAGGGTGAGCTCAACTAGCCCAAGAAGAAATATTATGACCGAGATAATTCGTAATAAATTATCCTTAGCCTTCAACAAAGATAACAACCGATAGAATACAATAGACAACAAGTTTTAGATCAACAATCGCAGCAGAATAAGCAATCCATTGAAGAGTCAAGTAGAGCATAAAATCTACTATCTTCTATGATTTAAAAGTTTTTATCAACTTTATCGTTGAGACTCAAATTTTAAATAAACGACATCATCGAATCATCCTCGCACTACTACCACGGTGAAGGATATTCATGTAATCATCAATGGTCATGATTATACCGAATAATCCTCGGTCATAATCATATCAACCATCGCCCATCAATGAACTACGTGCCAATGAGGACTTTTACCACATCATTCGTTACATTACAGTCATAATTATACCGAATAATCTCTGGTCATAATCATACCAAGTCCATCTTTGCACGTAAGCTAAAGATAACTTTAATCACAATATAAGCATCATGATGATGACAATGACATAATAATTCAAGGATAAATTTTAAAGATTTATAATTTAATTTATCAAGAAATCAATAACGTCCAAATTATCAACATGATACTGCTTTGTAGAGTAAAATTCAAGAATAATATTTATGTACCAAAAATAATTTGGATGTAAAAAAAAATATATTTTTCGGTTGAATAGTATCCCATGAATAAGACTTGGGAATAGTACCCGTGAATAGTAATTACGACACGAAAAGTGTCCCGAATATGAGTGAATGATACTAGAGTGAATAGTAATCGGGTGAATAAGAATCGTGAATAAGACTTCTACACTTCCGAATACTCGAGTGAATAATACCGAGTGAATAGTAATCAGTCAATAGTAACCCATGAATAGTAAGAATCGTAATGTAAAAATACCAAAGAAAACGATATTTCATGACTTGAGTACAAAAGAAATGATATCCCAAATGAGTATAATAGAATATACGAAACTACAAATGAATTTTCACCCGCCATGCGGTAATCCACGTAGACAGATCATTTTTATAATTTAATAAGGAATGGATACAAAGGATCATTCACCATGCATGCGGTAATCCACATAGACAGGTTATTCCAACATAATAATAAATAATGGAATAACAGAAGAATTCATCATGCATGCGATATACCGCACAAACAGGTTATTCCCAGAATAATAAAGAATGAAACCAGGTCATGCGTAATCCGCACAGACAGGACATTCCAACAGAATAATAAAGAATGGAATCAGGTCATGCGTAATCCCGCATGCACGAGGATATTCCAAATGAATAATAAAGAATGGAATAACAATGTAATTCACGGGCATAATGATAGGCAGATGCATGTGTTATTCTAACAGAATAATAAAGAATCGAATAATGAAGAATTTCACCATGTATGCGGTACTTATGATGTATGTTATTCCAACATAATAATAAAGAATGGAATAACAACCCTTACAGTATTGAAAGAAAATAACTCTCTTCATGAATACGAAAGAATAATACCCCTTACCTCAAAAAGAAGACCTGGATAATTGGAATAGTGAGGTAACATACTTTCTTCTTCTTTCTTTCTATAATTTCTCTCTATAATAATTGCTCTATAGCTTTAGTGAATTGGTGAGAAATGAAGGAAGAATGAACTTCTATTTATAGAAAAATATAGTTTCGATAATCGCACGCGTTTGGGGCTCAAAATATTACAAAGATAATACCTTCTTCTTTTCTTCATTTTTAATTTAGTCCTGCAAGTATTATCAAACTTGCACCACCTCCCCTAATAGTAAATCATGTGAATTAATAATAAATAATGTGACTCAATAGTTCTAAACATGTGAAAAAATTAATTATAGTATAGTACCTCCATCTATACGTACCTCCATTTTTAACTTAGTCATGCAAGTATTATCAATCTTGCACCAATTCCCCTAATAGTAAATAAATGTGAATCAATAGTACACATATGTGAACAAATAGTTATAATCACGTGAATCAATAGCAATTAATTGCTCATTTATCTGGTTAATTACCCGATTGGTCAATATAACCTCTAGACATCAATTATTATCGAAATAAATGTCAATTTTCACTAACACTAATAATTCCAACACAATGGAACTATCAATTTTAATTTTAATCAACACGAACTTATTCATCATTAATATTATAATTCACCATATTTAACAACCAGGTCGTTCCCAGGAAAGATGGAGCTTTCCGATAAGGATTTCTCCCAATTGGCGTGCAATTAGATTATTTAACCTGTCCTTGACAGAACTTCTAGACATTGTCAATATTGCAAATAATAATATGAATAACTTTGTCGTCTCAATTGTTGATTTAATAATATAATATATTATATAGATCATACTGTGACAATAATTGAATCAATAATACGAGAGATATGATGCAACAATTACTGTAACAATAATTGAGTATAACTGAGTGACTTCTTACGTAAGCATCAATAATCAATATCGGTGCTACTACGCTTACGCCAGACGTATCTTATTTCTTTACTACCGGGTAGTTCAACGCTTTTAACGGTAACACTTTCGGCCGTTATTTTTATAAAATGATAATTACGTCATTTTCTAACTACGACAATAATACTTAGTTGTGGGGTCCATCAATGATTGTCTTAGTCGTGCATTTAATATTCCCCAACAAAAGAATATTCTCCGACCAAACGAATATTTTATAACAACTTGCAAACTTTGCAAAATTCTTAAATATTACCCACAACTATAACATTATATCAAATCCACACCATAATATTCAAAAAATATAATTTAGTCCTGCAAGTTATTTTATAATATTCGATTGGTCGGGGAATATTCATTTTAACGGGGAATATTCGTACGACGGCACAATCATTGGTGGACCCCACAACGGAATTATTGCCGGATTGAAAATAACAAAAATATTTTTATGAAAATAATGGCGGAAGTTTTACCGTTAAAACTGATCAAACACCCTCGTGTTAAACTACAAGAATACGCGTGGTCGCATAAAGAATTACCTGTGATTGATTATCGATGCTTACGTGAGAAGTCACTCGCTTTTTGTTCAATTATTGCTATAGTAATTGTTGCATAAAGATCTCACGTTATTTGATTCAATTATTGTCGATATTTTATATATTATTAAATCAATAATTAAGACGACGAAGTTATTAATATTATTATTTGCAATATTAACGATGTCTAGAAGTTCGCCAAGAGAGAGGTTTGGTCACCTATTCAAGCGCTTAATAGAAAAAATTCTTATCGAAAGCCCCTCTTTCCTGGGATCAATTAATCGATTAATATTGTGAATTGTAATAATGATGATAAATGTTGTTAAATATATTGAGGTGTATTTTATGAAGTCAGTTAAAGTTTATATATATATATATATATATTATATAAATTTTGTTTTATTAGTATTATCAATGTAATAAAAGCAGTAAAAACTTTTATATAAAATAGAATACTTTTATAAAGTTATTTGTTTTATTAGACTATAAATAGAATATATTATATTCTATTATGCATAGTGTTTTGTATAGTAAAATCTTTTTATATAAAATGTAATACTTTTATAAAGTTATTTGTTTTATTAGACAATAGTTAGAATATATTATATTTTATTATGCATAGTGTTTGTATAATTATGCTGATAAGTGTTTCAGATAAGTAAAAACTTTTTATATAAAATAGAATAATTTTATAAAGTTATTCGTTTTATTAGATTATAAAATAATATATTATAATTTATTTAAAAGATTTTGTTTTATTAGAATATTTTATTTATACGGCATAATAAATCAATATGGACCGTCCATTAAAAGTAAATCAATCTGGACCGTTCATGAATTAGTTACTAGTCGGTCCATTCTCCTATAAATAAGCTCATTCCTTCATTATTTCTTACTTAATTCTTTGAAACTTTAGAGAAAGAAACTATAGAGAAAAAAAAAGTATTCTGCTATTTCACTACTCCTATATCCAGTTTCTTCTAAGGTGGGTATTATTTCTTTCGTATTCATGAAGAGAACTTCTATTATTTCATTCTTTATTATTACATTGAAATAACTCAGATAATGCTTGAGCTACCCTATACTTGATAAAATTCTTACGTTATTCCATTCTTTATCATTATGTTGGAATAACTCTGTCATGCCAAGCACCGCCTACATGGTGAAATTCTTACATTATTTCATTTTTATCATTATGTTGGAATAACTGCCCATGCCAATCATACCGCATATAGAGGTGGCAAACAGCAGGCGGGGTCAAAGGCCAGCCAAAGTGAGTAGCAGGTGGGCCAAAAGGTCGGATTTTGGCCAGTTAAAATGTTAGTTCAGAATTTCATGGTGGAAGGGCTGGCCTACTACCATGCTTCTTCCCTATTTTTTTTTTTGAAAATTTTGCTACACCAAAAATAGTAATAATAATAAATATTAAAATAATAAATTAATTTATAATAAACAATAATTCTAATTACCTACATTAACTACATACCTCAATCAATTAAAATTTTAATAGTATTATAAATTACTTTTAAAGTATATAATCAAATTTGATTTTTTAAAGTTATACTTTAAAATTAATATAATTTATTTAACTTTAAAAAATGCATTCATGACTCCACAAATATTGTTCCAAGAGATATCTAATTAATTTCCAAGATTTATACGGTTGGAACTTGGAGATGCCAAGATTTTAGCAATTTGAATATTTAAATTGATTTTCAGAAGATTTGTGCATGACATGATTTTAGGCATTACCCAATATCTCATTATTAACAACCACATCAATTAAGAAATTTTAAACTACAATTATTATTTACTACAACTACAATAATTAAAAAATATATTTTTATATCAAGATTGCATTAAAATAAATAGTTATTGTAATTTCATTGGTTTGAACTTTTATTTATTTATTTACAAGTCTTGTGTTTAAGCCTCATAACCCACAAGTAGAACTTTTTGTAAAAAAAAAAAAAAAGTTTCATGGTCATGGTAGGGCCTTCACTCAAGTGGTAAGTTAAAAAACGGCCTGATTTTAGGCTAAAAAAATCATTTACCAAAGCCCACTGTGGCATGGTAGGGGTTACTTTACCATGAGCTCTGGGCCATCTTTGCCAGGTCTAACCGCATACATGGTGAAATTCTTTTGTTATTCCATTCTTTATTATTCTATTAGAACATCGTATGCATGCGTTTACGCGTGACTGACCTGGTTCCGTTATTTATTATTCTGTTGGAATATCCTATCGGTGCATATTACGCTCGACTGGTTCCATTAATTATTATTCGTTGGAATAACTGCCTATCATGCGATCTATCGCATGCATGGTGATTTTGTTGTTATTCCATTCTTTATTATTCGTTAGAATATCACCGCTCGGCATGTAATTTCACCGACTGAGTTACGTTATTTATTATTCATTGGAATAACTTTGTCTTTCGCGGTTTATCGCATGCCTGGTGATTTCTTTTGTTATTCCATTCTTTATTATACTCAGTTGGTTAAAGTTTTGACTTCTATACTCCATGAAATTAGTGGAATATCCTTGATATTTGTGCTTCATCCAGTATCTTTTCATGGAAATATTCTTCTGAGCATTCTTTAATTTTACTCTACAAAGAAGTATCATGTTGACAATTTTGACGTTATTAGTTCTTGGATAAGTTAATTCTTGAACTTGTTTGATTGAATTGTTATATCATTGTCATCATCCTCATGTTTATATTATGTTGAAAGTCATCGTGTATTCGTAGTGCATAGATGGACTTGGTATGATTATGACTGTGGATTAATCGATATAATCATGGCCGTAATGTTACAAATGATGTGTTAAAAGTCCTCATTGGCCCGTAGTGCATTGATGGGATGATTGTTGGCATGATCATGACCATTGATGAATACATCTAATATCTTTGGCCCAGTAGTGCATGGATAATTTGTGGTTGTGATACTAATAAATATCCTTGGCCGTAGTGCAGGGATGATGTGGATTATTTATTAAGCCAAGTCCCAGCGATAAAAGTGATGAAAAACCTTTTAAATCATAAAAGATAGTAAATTTTATTCTCTACTTGACTCTTTTAATGGATTGCTTGTTCCGCTGTAGTTAAACTTGATGCTTGTTATATTGTATCAGTTTAACACTGTTAAAGGCTAATGATAATTTGTTCTGCATTATCTTAGTCATAATATTACTTACTGGCTAGTTGAGCTCACCCTTTCTTTCACTGTTCTCTTCAGGAAATGAGAAATAGCCGAAACTAATATGGGAACGGAGTAACGGTCCAGATGATAGCATTAATAGTCCTCACTATTCTGTTAAATAGTGTGATATTAAATGTAATGGGGACTCCATTGAGTGTGGATATTGTCTAGATGACAATATTCTTATTAAAACTCTTAGATTATGTTATGTCGTATTTTATACGACTGTTGTATAATTAAGTTGTATTTGTATTCTGTACCATGTATTTGGCGACTCAGAATAGGTGATGTATACCTATTTTGGGGGCGTCACAATGATTATGACCATGAATTATTCGGTATAATCATGACCTGTAATGTTACAAATGATGTGGTAAAAGTCCTCATTGGCCCATAGTGCATTGATAGACAATTATTGAGATGAACATGACTAACTGATAAATATCATTGGCCCGTAGTGCATGGATAATTCAGTGATGTGGATTATTTATTACGCTGAGTCTCAGCGATAAAATTGGTGATATTTATTATATTGTATCAGTTTAACACTGTTAAAGGTTAATGATAATTTATTCTGCATTATCTTAGTCATAATATTACTTACTGGCTAGTTGAGCTCACCCTTTCTTTCACTGTTCTCTTCAGGAAATGAGAACGTAGCCGGGACTAGTCGGGGAACAGAGTAACAGTCCAGATGATAGCATTAGTAGTCCTCACTATTCTGTTAAATAGTGTGATAATAAATGTAACGAGGACTTCATTGAGTGTGGATATTGTCTAGATGACAATATTCTTATTAAAACTCTTAGATTATGTTATGTCATATTTTATACGACTGTTGTATAATTAAGTTGTATTTGTATTCTGTACCATGTATTTGGCGACTCAGAATAGGTGATGTATACCTATTTTGGGGCGTCACAGTTGGTATTAAAGCTTGGGGATATGATCCCTAGCTGAGATGTGAGGCAAGAACTAGGAGGGGAGAGACGGGGGAATTCCTTCGCTAGTATGATCTACCTAGGTTTATTTGGTATTTAATTGGTCGGTCAGAGTATAGGGATAATATGTGATATGATAATTAACCCTTGTTTTGTGGCAGTATTTGAAAATGACATCCGAGAATGTTGAGAACATCAATGGAGCACAAGAGATCGTTGAGTCTTCATAGATCAATAATCAGGATAATGTGCATTAGGAAGGCGACAATCCTCAGGCAAATAACAACACTGACCAGATGATGAACGATTGAATGTTTAGAGGCTTTATGCAATTCATGCAACATCAGTAAGAAGCGGCTCTCAGTATAAAATACGGTAGAAACATCTGGCAACTCTCGGACGGTCACCGCTAAGCAGTTTAAGGAACTGGGACCAAGAAGTTTTTTTGGAGAGCCCAAACCACTTAAGGCGCAGAGGCGTGGATAAAGCAGATCGACAAGATATTTTATGTCTTGGGATGTCTCGAGGAGCAAAAGGTTCCTTTGCCACCTTCATGTTGCATGCAGGCGTGATTCATCGTGGGAATCGTAAAACGACTCAACCCCGCCGTGATGAAGATGACTTG
Organism: Panax ginseng; assembly: GCA_020205605.1. Lineage (NCBI taxonomy): Eukaryota > Viridiplantae > Streptophyta > Magnoliopsida > Apiales > Araliaceae > Panax > Panax ginseng. Next base: position 10,867,016 of record CM035137.1, on the reverse strand, counting down.
GGAGAAGTTCCAAGAATTGTTCAACGACAAGTACTTTCCCAAAAGTATTCGTCAGATGAAAGAGGTAGAGTTCATCAAGTTGGAGTAAAACAACATGACCGTGTCGCAGTACGAAGTCAAGTTTGTTGAGTTGTGCCGGTTTGCATCCCATTTGGTTGATAATAAGGAGAGAATGACGTGAATGTTTCTTAGAGGTTTGAAACCCGAGATACGTCAATATCTTATCTCTCATAAACTGTGTTTGTATTCAGATGTTGTTAATAGGGCTCAGTTATTGGAGCGCGATAATGAGTCAACCCAACCAAAAGAGAGCAGTCGGAAAAATGATAATTCAAGTGAAAGCAGTCATCGAAGTGGTGACAACAAACGTGGAGGGAATCAACAGGCCAGAAATGGTAACTACTTCGGTGATAATCAGGGCCAAAATAATAAGAATGGACATTTCAAGAAGAGGAGATTCAACAATGATGGAAAGACGCCGCACCAAAGACCGTTGTTAAGGAAGGAGAACTACCACCTATCATATGCTTCAAATGTGGAGGGAAGGACACATCGGTCAAAATCTAGCTGATGTCAGTCAAAGTATGTTATAATTATGGAAGAGAAGGTCACCTAGCCCGATTTTTTCATTCACCGAATACAAGTTCAGCTAGGATAGAGGCACCAAAGGTGGTCCCAGAAAATTCAAAGTGGTAGTGCAAAGGAGAAGCGTTTGTTGTGACCTCCTAGAAAGCAAGGAACCCGAACGAGGTCATCACGGTAAGTTTTATCATAAACTCTAAATAAGTTTATACCTTATTTGATACCGGGTTCTACCCATTCTTTTATTTCTCTTACTTGCGCTCAACATTTAAATTTGACTCAGGAGAAATTAGACTTTGACTTATCTGTTGAAACTCCATTGGGAGAAACCTTCATTACATCCTTTGTTTATAAGTCTTGTTTGGTTCAAATCGGCACTTCACATTACCCGTCGATCTTATTTCATTGAAAATACTTGCATTTGATGTGATTCTAGGGATTGATTGGTTAACTACTCATCATGCAAAAATTGATTATTTTCGTAAGGTTGTTAGCTTTCATATTCCTAACCAACCTATTATGCGAATTCAAGCAACCAAACCATTAAAATCAATTACTGTCATCTCAAGCCATAAAGCTATTCGTTTATTGAAAATGGATGTCAAGCTTTCTTAGCTCATGTTACGAATCTAAATAAAAATACGTTAGTTTTGAATGATATTTCTATTGTTAATAAATTTCATGACGTATTCCCTGAAGAACTTCCTGGCCTTCCCCCAGTGCGTGAAATTGAATTTTGTATCGACCTTGAACCCGGTACAAAACCCATTTCTAAAGCTCCATATCGAATGACTCCTATTGAACTTCAGGAGTTAAAGACCCAACTGCAGGAATTGTTAGACATTGGCTTTATTCGTCCTAGTACTTCTCCTTGGGTTGCTCCTGTTCTATTCATGAAAAAGAAAGACGGGAGTATGCGATTTTGTATTGATTATCGGGAGTTGAATAATGTCACCATCTAAAATAGGTACCCATTGCCACGTATTGATGACCTGTTTGACCAGTTACAAGGAGCCAAATTCTTTTCAAAAATTAATATTCATTTCGGATATCACCAATTGAAGATTAGAACTGATGACATTCTAAAGACGGCTTTCAGAACTCGGTACGGGCATTATGAATTCCTAGTCATGTCTTTTGGATTAACTAATGCTCCTGCTGCCTTCATGGATATGATGAACCAAGTATTCAAGGAATATTTGGATCACTTTGTGGTCGTCTTTATTGATGACATACTTATTTATTCCAAAAGCCGTGAAGATCATGAGTAACACTTGAGGCTGATACTCCAAAAGCTTCGTGAAAACAAGCTTTATGCCAAGTTGAAGAAATGCGAGTTCTGGCTTGAGGAAGTAGCATTCCTTGGGCACGTAGTATCAAGTCATGGAATATCTGTTGACCCGACAAAGATTAAAACAATTCAAAGCTGGGAGTAACCTAAATCAGTGACCGAAGTACGTAGCTTTCTCGGTTTAGCTGGTTATTATCGGAGATTCGTAGAAGGGTTTTCTCGAATCGCTACTCCATTAACTCAGCTGACTCGAAAAGATACAAAATTCAGTTGGAGTGAGGAATGTGAGAAGAGTTTTCAAGAACTCAAGAGGAGACTCATTTCAAAGACCGTATTCTAACAATACCATCCGCTCGGAGGATTTGTCATCTACAATGATGCTTGGGCAAAGGGTGGGAGATGTGTTCTCATGCAACATGGGAAAGTCATAGCCTATGCCTCACGACAATAACTCAAAGAATATGAGAGGAATTATCCCACCTCATGATCTAGAGTTGGCAGCAGTCGTTTTTGCACTAATGAATTGGAGGCATTACTTGTATGGGGAGAAAGTGGAGATCTTCACGGATCATAAAAGCCTCAAATATTTCTTCACTCAAAAGAAACTCAACATGCCACAACGACGTTGGCTTGAATTGTTGAAAGATTATTATCATATCATCCAATATCATCCTGGAAAAGCAAACGTGGTAGCTGACGCATTGAGTAGAAGATCATATGCAAGTACGAGTGTAATATTGTTAACGCAAAGGCCCATTTTGTGTGACTTGCAAAGGATGTAGATAGAGTTAAAGACTCCAGGAACCCATGTGATGATGGCAAATATACGAGTAGAACCGACTTTAATTGATAAAGTTAAAGTTGCTCAAGCTACAGATCTGGAGCTGATGCGTATGAGGAAGAAAGTGCAAGAAGGTACTATGCCGGAAGCAAGAATCGATGAAGAAGGAATACTTAGAGTCAACTCCAGACTTTGTGTTCCTAACGACCCTGATTTAAAGTATAAAATCATGATGGAGGCGCACAACACACCATTTTCAATCCATCATAGGAGTACCAAAATGTATCGTGATCTTCGTCATACATTTTGGTGGAGCAATATGAAGAGAGAGAATATTTGTTTATCTCAAGGTGTCTAACTTGTCAACGAGTCAAGGCGAAGCATCAAGTACCAAAAGGTCCATTGCAACCACTTGAAATTCCAGAGTGGAAGTGGGAGCATATTACCATGGATTTCGTTACTGGTCTTCCCAAGGTTTCTCAAGGCATCGATGCAATTTAGGTTATGGTTGATAGATTGACCAAGTCCGCTTCATTTCTTACCGATCTGAAAAACTTATACACTTGAACGTCTTGCTCAGTATGTACATATAAAGCGAGATTGTAAGATCGCATGGTATGCCGGTATCCATAGTTTACGATCGAGACCCAAGATTCACTTCACGATTTTGGGTTAGTTTGCAAAAAGCTATGGGCACGGATTTACAATTTAGTTGGGCATATCATCCTCAGACGGACGGACAATCAGAGAGGACTATTCAAACTCTGGAAGATTTATTAAGACTCTGTGTCCTTGACTTAAAGGGAAGTTGGGATAAGTTCTTACCATTGGTGGAGTTTTCCTACAACAACAGTTATCAAGCAAGTATTGGCATGACTCCATTTGAGGCGTTGTATGGAAGAAAGTGTCGTTCTCCAGTATGTTGGGATGAGGTGGGTGAAGCAACGTTGTTGGGACCAGAGATGGTACGTATGACTACGGAAAAGATTCAAACGATCCAGCAATGTATAAAAACCTCACAAGATCGACAAAAGAGTTATGCTGATCTTCATTGAAAGGACGTGAAATTCGATATTGGAGATCATATGTAGTTACGTGTTGCTCCATGGAAAAGAGTTACGAGATTTGGAAAGAGAAGAAAGCTCAATCCTCGATTAATTGGTCCATTTTTAATCCTTGATCGAGTAGAAACTGTGGCCTATAGACTCGCTTTACCGCCAAGTATGTCTCGTGTTCATAACGTTTTTCACATATCCATGTTATGTAAATATGTGAAAGACCCGAACCACATTATTGAGTTAGAACCGCACGAAATAGCAGAAGATTTAACATATGAAGAGGTTCCTATTTAAATCTTGGATAAGAAGGAACATGTTCTACGCTCCAAGGTTATACCTCAAGTCAAAGTTTTGTGGAGAAACCACGATGTTGAGAAAATGACCTGGGAGTTAGAATCTGAAATGAAATTATGGTATCCTTACCTTTTCGACATACCAGGTACGTACCCTAATTTCGAGGGTGAAATTTCTTAAGTAGGGGAGGTTGTAAGACCCCAACTTTTATGAATAAAGATGATTTTTCTATAAATATTATTTTTAAATATTAAAGTGTGAATTTGAAATAATGTTATAGTTATGGGTAATATTTATAAATTTTGTAAAGTACGCAAGTTGTTTTTATAATATTCGATCGGTCGGGGAATATTCATTTTAACAGTGAATATTCGTACGATGACACAACCATTGGTGGACCCCACAACAAAATTATTGTCCGATTGAGAAAACGACAAAAATATTTTTATGAAAATAACGACGGAAGTTTTACAGTTAAAACTGTTGAAACATCCGGTGTTAAAAGTATAGTAATACGCGTGGTTGCATAGTAGCACACGGTATTGATTATTGATGCTTACGTGAGAAGTCACTCAATTTTGTTCAATTATTGCTACAGTGATTGTTGCATAGTATCTCACGATTATTGTCAATATTTTATATATTATTAAATCAATAATTGAGACGACGAAGTTATTAATATTATTATTTGCAATATTAACGATGTCAGTAAGTTACGCAAGAAGAGTTTTGGTCACCTAATTGCTTGGCTAATAGAGAAAAATCCTTATTGAAAGCCCTCTTTCCAGGAACGACACGGTCGATTAATATTGTGAATTATAATAATGATGATAAAAGTTGTTAAATATATTGAGGTGTCTTTTTATGAAGTCATTTAAAGTTTATATATATATTTTGTTTTATTAGTATTATTAATGTAATAAAATGCAGAAAAGCTTTTATATAAAAATGAATACTTCTATAAAGTTATTTGTTTTATTAGACTATAAATAGAATATATTATATTCTATATTCTATTATGCATAGTGTTTTACATAGTAAAATCTTTTTATATAAAATGAATACTTTTATAAAGTTATTTATTTTATTAGACAATAATTAGAATATATTATATTTTATTATGCATAGTATTTGCATAGATAAGGCGATAGTGTTTATATAGTAAAATCTTTTTATATAAAAATGTAATACTTTTATAAAGTTATTCGTTTTATTAGATTATAAATAGAATATATTATATTTTATTTAAAAGATTTTGTTTTATTAGAATATTTTATTTATCTTTGCATAATAAATCAATATGAATTGTCCATTTAAAAGTAAATCAATCTAGATAGTTCATGAATTAATTACTATTAGGTCCATTCTCCTATAAATGAAGCTCATTCATTCATTATTTCTTATTTAATTCTTTGAAACTCTCTGAGAGAGAAACTATAGAGAGAAAGAAGAAAAGTATTCTCGTTACTTCACTACTCCTATATCCGATTTCTTTCTAAGGTAAGGGATATTATTTTTTTCGTATTCATGAAGAGAACTTCTGTTATTCCATTCTTTATTATTCTATTGGAATAACTCAGATATCTGTATACGCGGGCTACTCTATACTTGGTGAAATTCTTTTGTTATTCCATTCTTTATCATTATGTTGGAATAACTTTGTCTACATCAAGTACCACATACGTGGTGAAATTCTTACGTTATTCCATTCTTTATCATAATGTTGGAATAACTGCCTACATCAAGCACCGCATACATGGTGAAATTCTTACATTATTCCATTCTTTATTATTCATTTGGAACATCCACATGCAAGCGTTTACACATGACCGGTTCCGTTATTTATTATTACATTGGAATATCACGCGGTGCGTACACGCCTTGACTGGTTCCATTAATTATTATTCTGTTGGAATAACTCGCTTTAGCGGTCTCATCGCATGCATGGTGATTTCGTTGTTATTCCATTCTTTATTATTCATTGAAATATCCTGCTTGTGCGTAATTTTGCCTAACCCGGTTCCGTTATTTATTATTCATTGGAATAATGCATTCATGCGATTTATCGCATGCTCGATGATTTCTTTTGTTATTCCATTCTTTATTATACTCGGTTGGTTAAAGTTTTGACTTCTATACTATATGAAATTAGTGGAATATCCTCGATATTTCAAGGCTTCATACAATATCTTTTCATGGAAATATTCTTCTGAGCATTCTTTAATTTTACTCTACAAAGAAGTATCATGTTGACAATTTGGACGTTATTAGTTCTTGGATAAGTTAATTCTTGAACTTGTTTTATTGAATTGTTATATCATTGTCATCATCCTCATGTTTATATTATGTTGAAAGTCATCCGTGGCCTGTAGTGCATAGATGGACTTGGTATGATTATGACCAGGGATTAATCGGTATAATCATGACCGTAATGTTACAAATGATGTGGTAAAAGTCCTCATTGACCCGTAGTGCATTGATGGACAGTTGTTGGCATGATCATGACCATTGATGAATACACGAATATCTTTGGCCCGTAGTGCATGGATAATTTGTGGTTGTGATACTAATAAATATCCTTGGCCGTAGTGCAGGGATGATGTGGATTATTTATTAAGCCAAGTCCCAGCGATAAAAGTGATGAAAAACCTTTTAAATCATAAAAGATAGTAAATTTTATTCTCTACTTGACTCTTTTAATGGATTGCTTGTTCCGCTGTAGTTAAACTTGATGCTTGTTATATTGTATCAGTTTAACACTGTTAAAGGCTAATGATAATTTGTTCTGCATTATCTTAGTCATAATATTACTTACTGGCTAGTTGAGCTCACCCTTTCTTTCACCTTTATTCTTCGTGAAATGAGAAATAATTAAACTAATATGGGAAGCGAGATAACTGGTCGGATGATAAGATTAATAGTCCTCACTATTCATTAAATAGTGTGATATTAAATGTAATGGGGACTCCATTGAGTGTGGATATTGTCTAGATGACAATATTCTTATTAAAACTCTTAGATTATGTTATGTCGTATTTTATACGACTGTTGTATAATTAAGTTGTATTTGTATTCGCATCATGTATTTGGCGACTCCCGAATAGGTGATGTATACCTATTTTGGGGCGCCACAATGATTATGACCATGAATTATTCTAGATAATCATGACCGTAATGTTACAAATGATGTGGTAAAAGTCCTCATTGGCCCGTAGTGCATTGATAGACAATTATTGAGATGAACATGACTAACTGATAAATATCATTGGCCCGTAGTGCATGGATAATTCAGTGATGTGGATTATTTATTACGCTGAGTCTCAGCGATAAAATTGGTGATAACTTTAAATCATAGAAGATAGTAGATATCATGCTCTACTTGACTCTTCTAACGGATTGCTTGTTCCGCTGCAGTTAAACTTGATGTCTATTGTATTTTATCAGTTTAACCCTGTTGAAGGCTAAAGATAATTTATTCTGCATTATCTTAGTCATAATATTTCTTATTGGGCTAGTTGAGCTCACCCTTTGCTTTCATTGTTCTCTTCAAGAAATGAGAATATAGCTGGGACTAGTCGGGGAACGGAGTGACGGTCCAGATGTTTGCCATAGTAGTCCTCACTATTCTATTAATACTGTTGGAATACCCGGTGGTTAAAAAATCTGAATGTCGCGTTGTTGCACAAGATGGCACCAGTATTGCACCAATTATTGATTCTTACGTGAAGAAGGCACTACTCAATAATTGTTACTGATAATTCTTATTCAGTATTTTATTTTATTGATTCAATAATTCTGCTGCGTTGATATTTTATATTATCGTTGTTTCAATAAATTGTCATTACACATTATTTTCCATTATCAGAGCAATAATTCATATTATCGAATAATATTATTGGATAACATTATTGGCAATGTCTAGAAAGTTACATCTAAGGAGAGGTTTGGTCACCTAATCAATTGCCAAAGAAGAGAGATCCTTATCGAAAGCCCCATCTTTCCGAGGAACTACCGTTTGCAAGATCTTGTGATTCTGTAATATTATTTATGAATAATTAAATATTGATTTATATGATGAGAAAAATATTGATTTTATGTGGATATAGATGAATTTTTTTTTTAATGTGACAATTGTTGAAAATTAATATTTTATCTTTTTTCGATAAAATAATTCATTTAAATATATTATTATATTTTAATAATATAATAATGGTGATATTTTACAATGAATGTGGGATATATGAGTATACGAGGAGAAAGAGTATTTTTGTTGCAATAAATGTTTAAAACATGTTAAACATGCTTGGTGGACCCCTTTTCGTTGAAATTTGATTATAACACGTAAAATCGCCTGGTTTGTGGATTTTGGTCAATTTACATTTGAAATTTGGAAAAACTTCCTTCTGCAAAGTTGTAGATAATGGAATTTTCTATGGAAACTCGCGAGTTTCGAATTTTTCTGACAAAAGGACTATTTATTATGAATTATTAAAGTTTCAGATTAATTGGTTACTATTTTTTTGGAGTTTTAAACCACTTTTGCATGAAAAATGTTTTTGGCACTTAGGAGACATGTGTTAGTGGCTGATTTCAGCTGGTGGAGTGTGTATGATGATTTGGAAAATTAATAATATTAATTTATTAAATTTTCTGCTTTGGTGTTCTAAGCATTTTTCTATAAATAGTGTGACGCCCCCAAAATAGGTATACAACACCCATTCTGAGTCGCCAAAATACATGGTATAGAAAGCAAACTACAACTTTGATAATGCAGATGTCGTGTAGAATACAACAATACAAACTGTGAGTTTAAATACAAATATTATCTTCTAGACAATATACACACCCAAATAAGTCTTCATTATAATTATTCATACACTATTTTACAGAAATAGTGAGGACAGCTAAAACATCTTCCTAGAACCATCACTCCATACCCCGACTCGATCCTACTATGTTCTCACCTCCTGAGAAGAAAAATGGAACAAAAAGAAAAAAGGGTGATCTCAACCAGCCCAGTAAAGAATGTTATGACTAAGATAATATACAACAAATTATCATTAGTCTTCAACAGGAAAAAATCTGATAGAATACAATAGACAACAAGTTTTAAATCAAAATTCGCAGCGGAATTAATAATTCATTAGAAGAGTTAAGTAGAGAATGCAAACTACTATCTTCTATGTATGAATTTAAAAGTTCATCGCTCATCTTTTATCCCTCGTAACATCACCAATATATATACGGAATCAACCATTCATCTTTGCACTACGCACCAAAGATATTCATCAGTTGGTCATATTCATCTAAACACATGTTCATCTTTGCACTACGGGCCAAAGATATTCATCAGAAATCATTCATCTTTGCACTACAGGCCAAAGATATTCATTAATATCATCATTTAAGACTGAGGATGATGAAAAATATTTTTAAAGAAACGAATCCAAAGGAAACAAAATGACAAGGATTAAGGATTTAGGATTCGTGACTTTGTTTTATCCATGTCCAAATATACCTCGAAAATAATCATAGTGGTGTAAAATTCAAGAATGATCAAAACATTGATACAATCAAAGCTAGTAACCATAATAGACATATTTTGGATGTAAAGGAAAAATTTTATTTTTCTATGAATAAAGGTCGATTCGTGAATAGTGCCGATACGTGAATAAGAACCCGGACACAAAAAGTTCCAAATTTGATAAAGAGTTCAACCAATATTTTGGCATAATGATATTGAAGAAAATAATACCATTTCATGAAAGAAATAACATCCCTTACCTCAAAATAACCGTATCTTCCATTGAATTTTGTATAGTAGTCGATGTAAACTCGCACCAGATATAGAACACTCAAAATATACTCACAAGAATACGCCGACAATATAGAGAGAAAAGAGAAAACTTAGTTTCTGGTGTGATTTTTAATTCTAACTTAGCCTTCTATTTATAGTAAAATGTAAGAACGCCAAAGGAGACTAAATTAATAAATTAATATTATTACAAAACTTATTTCTACACATGCCTAAAGACTAATTCAGCCACCAGCCATCCTTGACCCAAATTAACAGCCCACATGTGTTAGAATAAAAGTGGGTCCCACCCATAATTTAATAAAAATTATTTTATTCTCCGAAACTTCAATAATTCACAATAAATAGCCCTTTTATCAGAAAATTTGAATCTCGCGACTTTTTATAGGAATTTCAATTCTCTACAACTTTACAGAAGAAAGTTTTTCCAAATTCCAAACAAAAATTGACCAAAATCCATAAACGGACGATTTTACAGTCTATAATCAATTTTCGGTCAAGAATTGTGTCTACCGACACACAAAATATATGTTAAACATTTAATACCACAAAAATACTCTTCCTCCTCATATACTCATATATCCCGTTAATATATTATTAAAATAATATATTTAAATGAATTATTTTATCAGAAAAAGATAAAATAATAATTTTCAACAATTGTCACATTAAAAATTTTCTCCATCTATATCCACATAAAATAAATATTTTTTTATCATAATAATCAATAATTAATTATTTAAATATAATATTACGTAATCACAAGATCGACAACCGTGCCGTTCCTCAAGAAGAGGGCTTTCAATAAGGATTTCTCCTCACCTGCCAAGCAATTAGGTGACCAAACCTCTCCTTAGATGTAACTTTCTAGACATTACCAATAATGTTATCTCGATAATATTATTCAAATAATATGAATTATTGATCCGATAATGGAAAATATCTTGTGCGTTGACAATTATTGAAACAATAATAATATAAACTAAAGAACGCAACAATTATTGAATCAATAAAATATTGAATAAAGAATTCATCGTAATAATTATTAAGTAGTGTCTTCTTCACGCATTTAATCAATAATTCAACAATATCATGCTGCAATCTAGTGCCATCGTGCAACCAACCACGCATATTACTGTATTTTAACCACCAGGTAACCCAACAGTGTTAACGATAACAATTTACGCCGTTATTTATAAAACTCAATCTTTGTCGTTTTCTTTCATCCAATCGTTTTCCGTTATGGGGCCCACAAATGGCTGCGCCGTCGTACGAATATTCCCCGACAACAAGAATATTCCACGACCAAACGAATATTCCCCGACAACAATGATTATTTTATACCCACTTGCATATTTTGCAAAATTTGCACATTTCACCCATAATCAAAGAATTATATCAAATTAATACCTTATTATTCAAATATAATTATAAGAAATTCAATTTTATTTATAATAAGTTGGGGTCTTACAACCTCCCTCCTTATGAAATTTCGCATTCCCTCGAAATTGACGACGTATTCAATGTGTATCGAAAAGGTGCGGATACCTCATTTTCATTTTCGACTCCAACTCCCACGTCATTTCCTCAATAGCATGGTTCCTCCACAAAACCTTAACTTGTGGTATAATCTTGGTGCGTAGGACATGTTCTTTCCTATCCAAGATCTTAACAGGTACCTCTTCATACGTTAAATCTTCGGCTATCTCGTCTGGTTCTAACGCAATAATATGGTTCGGATCTTTCACATATTTACGAAGCATAGATATATGAAAAATATTATGAACACGAGACATGTTTCGAGGTAACGCGAGTCTATAGGCCACGTTTCCTATTCGATCAAGAATCTCAAATGGACCAACAAACCTTGGATTGAGCTTTTCTCTTTTTCCAAATCTTGTAACTCCTTTCCATGAAGCAACACGTAACAATACATGATCTCCAATATTAAACTCCACGTCCTTTCTATGAAGATCAACATAACTCTTTTGTCGATCTTGTGAGGTTTGAATACGTTGTCGAATCATTTGGATCTTTTCTGTAGTAATGCTTACTAATTCTGGTCCCAACAATGTTGCTTCTCCCACCTCATCCCAAAGATAATCGAGAACGACATTTTAAATCCATACAACGCCTCAAATGGAGCCATGCCTATACTTGCTTGATAAGCTGTTGTTGTAGGAGAATTCCACCAAAGTGGCAAGACTTATCCCAACTTCCTTTAAAATCTAGGACACAAAGTCTTAATAGATCTTCAAGGGTTTGAATAGTCTCTCTCGATTGTCCGTCCGTTTGAGGATGGTATGCCAAAATCAATCATAAATCCGTGCCCATAGCTTTCGTAAGCTAACCCAAAATCGTGAAGTGAATCTTGGGTCACGATCCGAAACTATGGATCTTGGCATGCCATGCAATCGCACAATCTCATTCACGTACATACGAGCAAGACGTTCAAGGGAATAAGTTTCTCGTATCGGCAAGAAATGAGCAGACTTGGTTAATCTATCAACAATAACCCAAATCGCATCTATGCCTTGAGAAACCTTGGGAAGACCTGTAACGAAATCCATTGTAATGTGTTCCCACTTCCATTCCGGAATCTCAAGTGGTTGTAATGGACCCTTTGGTACTTGATGCTCCGCCTTTACTTGTTGACAAGTTAAACACCTCGAGATAAACTCTGCGATCTCTCTCTTCATATTGTTCCACCAAAATGTATGTCGAATATCATGATACATTTTGGTACTCCCAGGATGGATTGCAAACGGGGTGTTGTGTGCCACCATCATAATTCTATGCTTCAAGTCAGAATCGTTAGGAACGCAAAGTCTAGAGTTGACTCGAAGTATTCCTTCCCCATTGATTCTTGCTTCTGGAATAACACCTTCTTGCACTTTCTTCTTCATTTGTATCAGCCCCAAGTCCGTAGCTTGAGCAGCTTTAACTTTATCAATTAAAGTCGGTTCTACTCGTATATTCGCCATCATTATGTGGGACCCTGGAGTCTTTAATTCTACCTCCATCCTTTGTAAGTCATACAAAATGGGCCTTTGTGTTGACAATATTGCACTCGTACTCGCATATGATCTTCTACTCAACGCCACACTCTTACGTTTGCTTTTTCAGGATGATATTGAATAGTGTGATCGTAATCTTTTATGACTCCACCAACGTCGTTCTTGCGCATGTTGAGTTCTTTTGGGTGAAGAAATATTTGAGGCTTTTATGATCCGTATAAATCTCCACTTTTTCTCCATACAGGTAGTGTCTCCAGATTTTCAACGCAAAAACGACTGCTGCCAACTCCAGATCATGAGTAGGATAATTCCTCTCATATTCTTTGAGTTGTCGTGAGGCATAGGCTATGACTTTCCCCACGCATGCATGAGAACACATCCTAACCCTTTGCTCGAAGCATCGTCAGATATAACAAATCCATCCGAACCGGATGGTATTGCGAGCAAAAGAAATGAGTCTCCTCTTGAGCTCTTGGAAACTCTTCTCACATTCCTCGCTTTCTATATGAATTTTGTATCTTAAAAGTCATTTGAGTTAGCTGAGTAGCGATTCGAGAAAATCCTTCCACGAATCTCCGATAATAACCCAAGTTAAGCCCAGAAGTTCGCAGACTTTGGATCATCGACTTGGGTTGTTCTAAACTTTGTATTACTTCAATCTTCGCCGGGTCCACAGATACTCCTTGTTTTGACACCACGTGCCCAAGGAATGCTACTTCCTCAAGCCAGAACTCACATTTCTTCAGCTTGGCATAAAGCTTGTGTTCACGAAGTCTTTGTAGTACCAGCTTCAAATGGTGCTCATGATGTTCACGACTTTTGGAATAGATGAGGATGTCATCAATAAAGACATCAACGAACTGATCCAAATATTACTTGAATACACGGTTCATCATATCCATGAAAGCAGCAGGAGCATTGGTCAATCCAAAAGACATGACTAAGAATTCATAATGCCCGTACCGAGTCCTGAAGGCAGTCTTTGGAATATCCTCAGTTTTAATCTTCAACTGATGATATCCAGAACGAAGATCGATCTTTGAAAAGAATTGTGCTCCTTGTAACTGGTCGAACAGGTCATCAATGCGAGGTAGCGGATACCTATTCTTGATGGTGACATGGTTCAATTCTCGGTAGTCAATACAAAGTCGCATACTCCCGTCTTTCTTCTTTACGAATAAAACAGGAGCACCCCAAGGAGATGTCTTGGGACGAATGGCGATGCCCTGGTAACTCTCGTAGTTGGACTTTTAACTCACGAAGTTCAATAGGAGCCATTCGATATGGGGTTTTAGAAATGGGTTTTTGTGCTGTTCAAGGTCAATAAAGAATTCAACGTCACGTTCGGGGTAGGAGTAAGGAAGCTCTTGGGGAAATACATCGTGGAATTCTCTCAACCACGTAAATATTATTCAAATCGACTTGTCTTTATTCAAATCCATAACATGGGCTAAGAAAACTTGACATCCGCTTTTTCAATAAACGAATAACTTTGTGGCTTGATATGATGTGTAACCGATTTTAGTGGTTTAGTGGTTTGAATTCGTATAGCAAAGTTGGTTAGGAATATGAAAACTAACAACCTTACGAAAATAATCAATTTTGGCATGATGAGTGGTTAACCAATCAATTCCTAAAATCACATCAAAAGCAAGTATCTTTAAAGAGATAAGATCAGCGGGTAATGTGATAGTGCCAACTTGGATCATGCAAGATTTATAAACCGTAGATGTAACGAAGGTTTCACCCAACGGAGTTTCAACAGATAAATCAAAATCTAATTTCTCCTAGAGTCAAGTTTAAGCGTTGAGCACAAGCGGATGAGAGATAAATGAATGGGTAGAACCTAAGTATCTAGTAAGGTATAAACTTCGCAAGAATTCAAGATTAGCTTACCCGTGATCACCTCGTTTGGGTTCCTCACGTTTTGGCTGAATTACGACAAACTTTCTTCCAGAACCGAATTATTTATTAAACTCAATCTTTGTCGTTTTCTTTCATCCAATCGTTTTTTTCATTATGGGGCCCACAAATGGGCTGTATTGCAAATACGAATATTCCCCTCAACAACAAGAATATTCCCGACGACCAAACGAATATTCCCGACAACAATGATTATTTTATACCCACTGCATATTTTGCAAAATTTGCACATTTCACCCATAATCAAAGAATTATATCAAATTAATACCTTATTATTCAAATATAATTAGAGGAAATTCAATTTTATTTATAATAAGTTGGGGTCTTACAAATAGGGTGCTTAGGTTAGAATTGAAAATCACACGTAAATCAAGTTTTCTCTCTATATTATCGAGCGTATTCTTGTGAGTATTTTGAGTATACTTTGAGTATTGCTATATACGGTGCAAGTTCAAGTCATAGCCTATATCAGGTGTTTCAACTAGAAATCTTGTCTTTCGAGGTAAGGGATGTTATTTTATTCGAAAATGATATTATTTCATCAATATCATTATCCGAAATATTGGTTGAAATTTTTATCAAATTTAGAATTTTTTTCATGTCTCTGGTTCTTATTCATGAGTTACTTATTCATGAGTTACTATTCACGAGTACTATTCACGAAGCGTGAAGATGTTTTTTGTGAAATTTCTATCTTTTAGTGTGAGTTACTATTCGTGATACGGCCTTTATTCACGATATCTGAGACTATTCACGAATACGACTATTCAATTAAAAATGAAATTTCTTCTTTTTGTCCAAAATATCTACTATGGATACTAGCTTTGATTGTATCCATGTTTTGATCATTCTTGAATTTTACTCCACTGACGATTACTTATGATGTATTTTTGAACTTGGATTATTTAAAATACTTAATCCTTAATATTTGTTCTTTTGTTTCAATTGGATTCGTTTCCTTTAAAATATTTTTCAACATCCTCACCTAAATGATGATATTCTTGAATATCTTTGGCTTTTGTAGTGCAAAGATGAATGATTTCTTGATGAATATCTTTGGCCGTAGTGCAAAGATAAAAGCAGTGTTGAGATGAACATGACCGATCGACTAATATCTTTGCCCGTAGTGCAAAGATGAGCAGTGTTTAGATGAACATGACCTAAGTGATGAATATCTTTGGCTGTAGTGTAAAGATGAATATTTGATTCGGATATATATTGATTGATGTTACTGAGGATAAAATATCGACGATGAACTTTTAAATTCATATATAGAAGATAGTAGTTTGCATTCTCTACTTAACTCTTCTAATGAATTATTATTTCATTGCGAAGATTGATTTAAAAGCGGTTGTCTATTGTATTCTATTAGATTTTTCCTGTTGAAGACTAACGATAATTTGTTGTATATTATCTTAGTCATAATATTCTTTTTGGGCTAGTTGAGCTCACCCTTTTCCTTTTTGTTCATTTTTTTTCTCGGGAGGCGAGAATGTAATGAGTCTTAGTTGGGGTATGAAATGAAGGTTCTAGAGAGAGTTGTTTAGTAGTCCTCACCATTTTTGTAAAATAATGTATCAATAATTATGATGGGGATTTATTTGCGTGTGGATATTGTGTCAGATGGAAATATCGTATTTAAACTCACAGTTTATATGTTGTAATAATAAAGTTGTAGTTATTTCTGTACCATGTATTTGGCGACTCAAAATGGGTTGGATGGAATGGACCTATTTTGGGGGCGTCACAAAACTAGTACGAGTCTACACTAAAAGAATCAAGTCATCACATAGCATGTTTCTCAACACATTATATGACATATTGGTCACATATTACAAAGTAAAGTAATCATACAAGCATGCCTTAAATTTCAGAACCAAAAACATAATCTATCTATGACTGCAGGATGGCAAGCAATTGCTACCGGGTCTCAAGCTTAGGACGACGTAGTTATTGTTGTCCCCCGCCGAGACTGAGTTTGAGCTTTGATCTCCTGACTTCAGTCCAACTCTAACACACTAATTACACATATATTTTAACATACATACATGCTTGAGTTTCACATATAACACATGACCATACTTGAGTTTATTATCACAAGTTTAACTTACAATTTATGTCATTAAAACATAAAAAGGTTATGTAATCCTCATGCTTTACAATCTTGATCATACAATACTCAGTAGTCATGCTTGTATATAGACAACACATGTATACTTTACTCACATTGTTCATATTCTAAAAATTTCCTTTTCTTTATAACTATGTGTGCATAAGTGAAAACCATACCTTAACCAAACGATGCTCATGTCAATATGTCTATAGGCATAATGAACCCTAATATACATGTTTGCATGGTCATAACATACTTTACTTATTACTTGACGACATTAGCTTTCTCATTCTAACTTTCTTTGAATTTTACACTAAGTCAACTTAGCATATACAAGGCATCTTAACATGTAACTCTCATGCATTTACAACATATATTAAGGCCACATGCATGCTCAAATGGTCAGAACTTGCTAGATAAAAGTCTTGGTCAAGTTCTCTTTGAAAAGCCTTAAGTTTCTTATCTTTGAAATAGTCTTAACTTTCAATCATGTATGCTAGTGTGTTCAATCACTTTAGTCTTGCATTTCATGTCAATATAAACCATGTTATCATGTTCATAAAGTCAGAATGCTCACATAATGTGCTCGTGACAAAGTTCACTTTTGAAACTACAATTTTCATTTCAAAACCATAAGTATTGTGTCCATTGTAGGTACTAACATGGTTATACTTGTTCATACTACATGCACATGCTTACATATGCGTGTCAAAACAGTTCACAAGCTTGTTCTAACAATGTACTAACAAGTTAGCACAACAGGAACATAACAGAACATCTCGTGCAGTGCAGTGCAATAAATTTGCGCACCGCACTCCTAAGACAATTAGGCGTAGTTGTGCCATGCCAGAAACAAAAATCGATTTTTTGAGTTACTGGTAGCAAGACCGCACCTAAGACAAATAGAGGCGAGAAGGCGCCACTGCCGTGATCGTCGATCGAGGCGATAACTCGCTCTCGCTCGCTGAGTTCAAAGAACCCACCATACCAATTCTTTATAAAATTGATTCTAGTATAACCCAACACATTTAGAAGCTTGTATAGCACTAAGCAACATAACTCAAATCAAATATCAACTAATACTTGTCTAATTCAAAGAATCAATTCACTAAGCAATTTATCAAAATGAAGAATAGGAATGGAAATTATACTTATGTGAATCAATTCAGTTGCTATATAACACTTTACTCACTCTTTAAGCTCTTAGCAAGCTAAATCTCAGCAATTGCAACAAGGAATGATGAAGGTCTTATTTATAGGAGAATGGTTACCTAGATAATATGATTACCTCCTAAATCAAACTAAGGGATTTTAAGAATGCATAAGGGTTAAGAGAGAGTTGGTGATTCCACTCATGAATCCCACTCCCCATCCACTAGTTGCTCCATGTTTGATGAATTTGAGATGAAGCGAGGCTAGGCTTTCTAGCATTTCACGTGGGAAGAGAGGAACGGGCTCTTATTATGGGACAAGGAAATAATTCTCAGCATTTGCACAATGAAATGCAACAATATAATACCAAAACAACATTTGGTTTATACTATACACATAATATATACATTGGTTATAAATTATGCCTACACAATTCATTTCATATAACATAGGTTATAATGATTTAAAAGCATACAATGTATTTCCTAATTACAAGGTATCAAGTAGTGCACATACATATAATTCATGTACATTTTCTATTACCACAAATACAATTGTGCATTGCTTATTATTTATTACCATGACTGTTATTATCATAATAACTTAATGAAATCATTATTAATTTAACAATTGATATTATTATATGTCAACAGGATATACATGACACACTTCATATCATCTAACAATATTATTATGCAACTCACATGAATGCAAATAACTCTTACTATATAGTCTATATATATAATATATAGACATATTAATGTGCCACCTTGTACTATATAAAATATATAGTTAACTACCATATAATAAAGGTTTACTATATTGCACAAATTAATCAAGTAAACATATAATCATTTTATAAATTATTAATCTCTTACTTATTAATTATTATTTATTCATAATAATTATAAATCAACATATTATCAATTAATTACTCATAATTGTAATTAATCAATATATTCAAATCTTGTCACTATATTCAAATAAATTGAATATTTAATTATTAATAATCCAATCAATTCCTTGATATCAAACTCTTAGGGTTAGTCCACCGATTTAAATAAACTATTAGTGACTCTCTTTAATCATTTCATAAGTCCATATAACCACATAAGGTTTAAACAAACTCACAAAACTAACTCATTAATAATTAAATCACATATTTAATTAAATAAGGAGTTTAAAATTTGCGGTCATCACATGATCAACAAGTAATATAATGATAAGTCAAGTATCGTTCTCACATAGACAAATATTAATTTTAATCTAACAATTACCAGCTTTGTATTATTTCAATTTTATTAAACTAATCGAATTTATGATTTAGAATAATGAAAAAACTAATAAACTAAAAACCAAAACAAATGAATTCAACTCGCTACCACAAATTTTAATCAAATAATGGAGAATTAAGCTTACAATTTTACTTTAAGGTTCACTTTGATTATCACACTTCTTTTCAATTCAATTAACTATCTCAATTCATTAATCAAGAACACAAAAGTAGAATTAGTCATCTCTCAATGCACTAAAACCATATTAACTTAAATTCACAATTGATAGAATTAAGCCAAACACCCTAATTAACTAATTCACCATATATTTATGTGAATTAAAATCAAAGAAGGTTTAAATTCCAAGTTCTTACACGATTACATGTGATGTTAGGTATATATCTATCCTAAACATACATCAAGAATTCCATCAAAACGCAGAAATCATGAACATATGCTATTATGACTAAGTCTAGATTCATATATCATCTCTCGAGTCTATACAAATTCACATAGAATTGGTGATCAATCAATTCATAAATTAAGCACAAATTACAATAGATGAACTGAAAAGATAGATTTAATTAAAATCAAAGCATGATAATCATCGTTCCACATTAAAGATCCATTGCTAGCTTAATAAGAAATTTAGTTCATAACTAATGAATTAAAAACTGAATAGATAAAAGAATACATCATCCAATTTACAGAAACTGAATTAAAAGACGGATAATAATATAGAACCACCCTTATCCTCACTCAATTTTGAAATCTTCGTGATCTTGCTCCTTCTGCTCCACTCCTCCAATGTCTTCTCCAAATTAGGGCTCCAAAAGTTGTGATTGATTGTTGATTAATTGAATGTGTTCTCCCCTTCAGGCTTTATAATAGCTAATAAAAACGTTCCAATTCCAGTTCCAATCGAAGCCAATTTCATTCTATCCACGCCACTGTAATATTCAAATTGCATCAAAACTCTCCTTCTGTCCGCGCACGCGGGGTACTTTCTTTGTTATTTGGCCGCCCCGACGGGGTACTAGACTGTTGACTTCTGTTTTCTTTCCTTTTTCCTGCCAAGTCCCGCCACATTGCCACCATCACATCGTGATTAACACAAACTAAAACCTACAAACAAAACAAACACAAACACGTAAATTGAACTAAAATAGATGGAATACACATTGTTTAAGTCCAAATAAATATCCAATTCGTAGGTATGAAACCCACTTATCAAAACCCAATAATCTATAGATTGCATATGAATTTATTACATTGTGAATTGGAAAGAAATCCTATTTATACAATGGAAAACACAGCTGCTATTCAAACCTACACCTAACTAACCAACAGAATACTATGATCCGCCTACTGTTATTGTGCTACATAACTAACCAACTACCATACCTACTACTATACATCAAGTCCATGTCTATTCATTAAACCAACTGTGGCTGCACAAGTGACTCTAATGCACTGAGCAATTCATGTCTTTGAGAATCTGTATTAGCTTGTACATTGTACACAATTACTGGCAGCTCAAACATCGTTTGTGGAGTGTAGAACCTGACTTGTTTTTGTATCTTCAATAGATTTCAGTCCTAATTTACTAAAATTCCACTGCACAACAGCTGTCCGCTGTTCTCAGCTAGTACATTATCAACATCTTCTACCCATTGCGAGTGTGTTTTCTACCTTGTGCACTTACCATGTCTATTTGTGTTTTCTTCCCGCCCAAACAAACCAGATATTGCTTCAACTACATTTTTCTGTTGGAGTTTTTATAAAAAAAATAGCTCCCTACTAACACACATTTCATTTGTCCCTGTTTCTCTTTCTCTCCCTCTCACATACACACACAGAAAGTGGTGGAGACAATTGCACAAAAGAAGCTCAATGAAGAGTAAGCTTTCAGATTTCGTGTTTTTTGCTTCTCAAAATGTTTTGAACAGTTTATACATTTTTTGTTCATCTTCCATTTCAATTTAATTTGATTTTTACTTTGTGATGTGAAGTTTGGCGAAAGATGATTCATCTGATGATTCTGATTCCAAAGCGATGAAGCCGAAGCGTCCTCCCAGTGCTTTCTTCGTCTTCATGTGAGATCTACTTTTGAATTCTACATATATAGCGATTCTTTGTTTTGATCTATAGCAATTCTTTGCAGTAATTTTTGTTTTTTGTTTTTATCTTAATGATTTGACAGGGGGGAGTTTAGGAATTTATTCAAGCAGATTTTTCCTGAAAACAAATCAGTGGCAGCTGTATGTTGTTTTAGGCGTCCTTTCTAAGCATTTTGATACTTTCAATCAAATTTTCTGCAATTTCACTTGCATTCTTTTTGGTTCTATAAATATGAACTCCTCAACTTAACTTCATTGCTATGAGCCTTAGTTTCTGCTGTTTCAAAATCCAAAATTAGAGATACATTTTTGACCTTTAGAAGTCAATTTGTGAAATCCTAAAAATTTAATATAAATATGAATTTATTTGATTGTAATACAAATAACTATACTTATTTTAAACCAACTTTTTCCATATATGTTGCTTTCACAACATAAATGAATTCATATCAATTTCGTATTTTAGGATTCGTAAATTGACTTTCAAAAAGTCAACATGTATCTCTAATTTTGGTGTTTTACAGTGATGCTAGTTTTAAACATTAAGAATTAGTAATGTATATTTTCTTAGCAACCGCACTGAACTTAGTGATTGTGTATTCTAAACTGTTTTCTGAGATATGCGAGTTTAGGTTGGAAAAGCTGGTGGCGAGGAATGGAGATCAATGTCTGATTCTGTGAGATCTCCTCCTACTTCCTCAATCTTCATGCAATTAAAGTGAAATTATTTTATAATTTTCAATTACACGAGGAAAATCAATTTTTGTTGCAGCTTGCAAAATTGGATCTATATGAGTGGTTTAATGTTTACTAAAATCACATTATCAGAAACACATCAACTGATCCTAATTTGTGTTATGTTTAGGATAAAGCTCCTTACGTGGCTATGGCTGCTAAGAAGTTGGCAGACTATGAGAAAGCTAAGGAAGAATTCAAGAATAAAACTGTAATAACACTCTTTTCATTTGTTTTTGTATAACACTAGTTGTTTGAGTTTATTGTGTGATTACTTCTGTTTAGTTTCTTCAGGTTGGGTTGATTCATGATCTCTGATTTTTATTGCCTTTTGATTTTGCATAGAATGGAATTGGAAGCACTAGCACTGCTTTTGAAAAGTCTTTCTTCTGAGGTCCATGATGAGGCTGATCATGAAGCAACATCTTAGGTATAATGATTCTTCATTTTAATTGTTGGAATTACTTTAGGTCTTCGTTCTGTTGATAGTGCTAAGTCTCAGTCTCGGTGACCACAAGTCTCTGAATTTTCTCACCAAAATTTGTTCTATTTAGCTGAGCCATTAGCCTAAAACTTGAAATTACAGTTTTGACGTTGCATTTTCAGATTCTGACTCTGTTTCCCTATTAATTATTGTTGCAGTGGCATGAAGGGAGATGTAGCTCCCTATATAGGGATGGGTGTGACGGCAGGTGGAAGTATAAATTAAGATAAAAATCTGGACAGTGTTATGATTTTGGGATGTATCCAGTTTATGTCTGCGTAGCTTGCTTAATGACTAAGATATCTATTTGGTGGGACAATCATTGATGCGAGAGAGCGTCATACAATACAATGATTATTGTTTTTTTTTCTCAGTGATCAGAGGGAAATTCTGGAAGAAAGAAATATGTTAGTAGATTCTGGAACGTTAGGAGATTTGTTGTGTTGTTTCTGCTCCACGTGAATATGGCACGAATATTATGTTGATGGAGAGTCAGTTCATGCATTTGGAGTTTGAATTGGCTATCCTAATGTATTATCTTGGGTGGTCAACTTGTAATCTAGTCCCAGCGACTAAGGGGTTGTTTGTTTATGATTGAATGGTTGAATTGGTCAGTAATTTAGTGTTTGTTTTGAAAAAAAATGTCTGAATAGTTAGGGGGTGTTTGATAAAAATTGAATGAATCTAAATCTGAATGAGCTGAATCTGAATCTGAATGAGTTGAATTTGTTTGATAATTAACATGTCTGAATGACAAAATTTATTATTTTACTCCTATGAAAAAATTCAAAATTGTTGTAAATTTATTTAATATTACTTAATATAATAGTTAATATTTTTTTCTATTTTATTTTAACTTCATTCAGCTACTTATTCAACATAAAAAATTTGACTTAGCCATTCAGCTCGTCTATCTTATCGATTCAGTTATTTAGACCAAAACAAACGCAGTGATCGATTTAGCCATTCAGATTCAGTTTTATTCAATTCTAAACAAACATCCCCTAAGTCATTGAGATAATTTGGGCTGAATGGTTTAGTGTTATTTTTTTGGCTGAATGAAGTGTTTTTTTTTTTACAATATTAACTATTATATCAAGTAATATTAAATAAATTTACAAGAATTTTAAATTTTTTTAGAGGGGTAAAAATAATAAAAATTTATTATTCAGATGTTTCAGACATATTAATTATTAAATAATTTTTTTATTCAGATTTAACTCATTTAAATTTAAATTCATTCAATTTTTATCGAATCAGAATTCAAAGGCAACAGAGAAAGAATGGATTGTGGTAGCACTAGATAAAAGCCTTTTTGGATGATTAGATTTAAAAATTCCCAATAGACTTAAAAGATCCTTCAATGTTTTACTAATAATTTGAAGACAAAAATACCCAACACAGCAAATCGTGTTTTCTTTGGTTGGTTTTACTGTTGCAACATGGACTCGATTAAAGATAGTTATTTTCGGGACTTGAACCATGTTACTCGCAAACGGGGAGAAAACGTCATACCGTCAAAATCATATAATTATAAAAGCTTAAATATAAATTATTGTTTTTTTTTTAAAATTTTGATGATCTATCTTTTAATCTTTTTAATTAGATGATTAAATTTTTATTATTTTTTATTTTTGTTCAATTAGACCCACCCACTATGTCAGAATTTGATGATATGGATTTCTGAGCAAGTCCATCTTCAACTTATTTGTAATTAAAAATAATTATTTATACATTACGGGTAAATATATCAAAATACTGTATCCAACGGACAACATTAAAACTAAATAAAACAACTCCTTAAATCATAAAAAACACAATTATATTTGAATAATCCAGATCAACACTGACAAAATTTCATAGTCAGTTAATCTACACTCAAACCCTAAGTTTGATTAATCTGAAAATTATCAAATCTGAAAATTGTACACTATGAATTATTATCATTTACCCAACTCAATCTAAGTTTGATTAAAAGATTTATGCAACTGACGAGTACGTTGTTGCGGTAAATATCATGGTAACCGTTCCAACGGTGATACATTAGAAACTTGGAATAAAAAAGTCAAACTTGTGAGGTATAGATGATTGGATTAAAAATACTCTCTCCGTCCCAAATTAATTGTTTAGTTTTGACTTTTTAAAGTCAAATTGACCATTTTTAAAACTAATTTTTTTACTATTTTTGCTAAAATATAGGTGAAAAGATTATAACCAAAAGAAAGTATATACAATTTATTACTAATCCCAATTTTTATAATTTTAGAAATATATTTATATATGTTTAATTATTAATTTTAAAAATAGTCAATTTGACTTAAAAAAATCAAAACTGAGCAATTAATTTGGGACGGAGGGAGTAGTTATTTAAGCCTTTATAATTATATCAATTTTTTAATTTTAAAGTCTTTAGAGAAAACAAAAGGTCTTTTTCTGCAAATTCAAAACCAGTTATTTTATGTCATGAAGTGTAAGGCAGTTGAATCTATAGAAAATGTATTATATATAACAACACAAAGTGACTTGGTCTGGCATTAATTCTTTCTTCTCCAAAAATAGGAATATAGGATTATATTGCGTTTAGAGTAGCATTCATTCTGTTCTGTGGGAGCATCAATACCATTTTATACCCTCTTGGCCTCTTCAGGTATGAAGTCAACCTCTCATATATCTTCATGATCCTTCCTTATATTGTTTTTCTGTTTGCTCAAGTTGGGGATGAGTTGAGATTCTCATTAACTTCCCCTCTTTTGGGATTTAGATTTCATATTTCCTTTGAAACTGATTAGTTTGTCGATAGTGTAATATGCGTCATAAACTGGATGAATTCAAAGGTGGCGAAGGCTCCATCATCAAGGTAGGGGCTACTGGCAGGGTGAGCGCTTTGATGATACGTGAGTGAACTAGAAGACTACAATTCTGTATCTCACCCCAAGAGTGTCAGTCTGTTGTGGTGGTGTGTCTGCTTCATCTAATAAAGCAGGCACTAAGAGTAAAACTGTCCAAAGGACGCAGGGGAAAATGCACAGCTATCACATTCCTATGCAAGACATTTCTGTAGATAATAAGACTCCTCCTGTAAGAGGTAAACTTGAAAATAAAAGGTCTAAACTTGTTGAGATTGTGGACTTAAAATGTGGGAAAGTTTGTTCCACCCCCATTAGCAAAAAGCACACTTTCTCCAGGCTCTGTATCTAATTAAAATCTTCCCACCAATTTCAGATTCTGGTTTTTAAGCCACTGCTATGAATAGTTGCATACATGAATATTGAAAGGAGATCCAATTACACACTTTGCGCTCCAGTTTGATTATTATATAAAGCTAGTAAGATTTACTATACTTGTGTGCTTCCCTGGGTCACTTGGCTCTGTGCGTCTAAGATTTTTTTTTTAATCTGCTAGTTCATCTAGAGACGGTTGGCCTTTGAACCAGGTAGCAGTAAACGGTATGATAGTTTGCTTAATATAATTAGGGAGATGTTAGGAGCTTCAATTTTTTTGTCTTGTCTGATGTTAGTTGTTGGATAGATTGTAGGTAATTGGCTATGCCATTAATTATAGCAAAATGCTATGTCATTTGAGACCCTGACCAACAATCATACATCCACCAACCACCTAACCGTTATAAGATTTGACTTTGCATATTCATTCTTCAACACCTATCGGCTAGCAGGCATCATCCATATATAAAAATCAAATGGACGGTGCCAGGCTAATTTAAGGCAGTCGACTTTCCACAACCATCTGGAAATATGTATGTCATTAGTAATAAGATAGCTAACTTAAGATCAAGTAGAAGAATTACATCATCAAAATGTATGCTAATAAATGGACAAATCCCATCTGGAAATCTCGCCTCTAAAACCATAGTTTTCAGAAGCATTATTTAGCACATTAAGAAAGAAATAGAAAAGATAAATCACCAACAGAAACAAACTTCTAATTTAAGTGAAAAATAAAATAAATTAAACTTTCTTCAGGATTAAATATATTGCCTTAATCTTCCAATTGACAATTATCCTTATACAAGTACAAGTTAGGGAGCTCATAATAAACATTAACCACAAAAATTGTTTGTTAATTGACAGAACTCAACAACCCATAATAAGATAAAACATAGTATAAGATTTAGGAAAAAGATAGTTGATATTGTCTTATCAAAAATGTTGTTATTAGAGAGCAATAAAGATTGTTTAAAGGGTTAAGTTTCGATAATACATTGTAAAAGTGTCTCTAATACATTGTAAAAATGTCGCTTAACAAATACTTACTCTAGCAATATCAATAGCCAGAAAAAAATCATATAAAACAAGGGGGAGTGAAATGATAGAAACAGAAAACAAAAACCTACTCCGCATTCGATTGTTCACATGGTATTGAAAAAATGAACTACACGTTACACATTCAAATGCCTAGTTGTCTAGTCAGTACAACAATACAGCCAAATGCAATTGGGCAAACATGAGAGTGGATACCAAAAATCATAGCAAGTACAATATAAACGTATTACTTCTTTTTCCCAGCTTTACCTTCCTTTCTTCTTATCACTTCATCAGCATATTTTACTCCTTTACCTTTGTATGGCTCTGGTGGTCTCCATTTCCTAATTGAAGCGGCAAATTGACCAACCTCAGATTTATCATATCCACTTACAATGATTCTAGTATTTTCTTCCACTTTCACCTGCAAGCCTTCAGGAATGGTCATTTTGACTGGATGAGAAAATCCAAGACTTAATACCAAGTCCTTTCCTTCTAACGTTGCACGATACCCTACGCCAATCAGTTGAAGTCTTTTATCAAATCCTTTAGATACACCCACTACCATGTTGTTGGTAAGAGTCCTGGAAAAGAATAAGGCAAGAATCCTGAAAATGAGCAAGTAAAGCTAATACTAAATAATGCTAGGGAAAAGGTACAAAAATACTATGATAAGGCTATGTATCATTCAATGTTAAAATTCAACTCTTAACAGCATTTACCATGACTACATTTAGTGAAGACTCCACAGTTTTTGAGTTTAGCAAAAATTTAAGGAATTGATATTTCCGCAATGCTCATCTCACATGAATAGTGAATGGGACCCACATGAATGTGAGTGAGACCTTGTTGAAATATCAATTTTCACTTAAGGAAATAACAGTTCCCAATGGATATCTAAAGGGGAGATGCCATTGATAACCTCAAGATGCCGTTAATTCCCCAGTGCATTTCTGAAGGAGAGATTGAAGGGAAGGATTAGTTGGTCTCCAAAAGGCCTGGATACCTACTATGCTAACAAATTTCTCAAAGATAGTGGGAGAACTATGGACATAGTTTTCCCATCCAAATTGTTGCATTTAGCTTTTCCAAGTATCCATTGTTAATAGAAACACCAATGCACCATAATCAAACCTAGGGCCTCCACTTCACCAAACCAACTAACAAGAATAACAAGTTTTTTACCTTCAATCTTTCTTTTGTTTCCACTCTCACGGAATTATGTATCTCTTACATTCAAGCAACATGAGGTATCAAGGTAGAAGCATAATTGGAAGTCAGCCCACAATGTTTACATTTTACAAAAATTTACTAGCATTCAGCTATTACTTTAAAATTTTCAAACTCATCTGGCAATCCTAGCTATATATCCATTACTTTTGACATAAAAAAGGAACTACTGTCCTATCAAACCATCTTACGTAGCAATTGTTAAGCTCAATTCAACAAGTTTTGATACCGACTGTTTTGGATTTACAACATGGATTTGAACTCTTCCAGGGTTCTTTGTGGAACACAAGAATCCTCAATAAAGCATCTCAACTGAAAACTCATTGGACACATGTACATAAGATGTCATCATAGTTCTTGAATTATAGAAAAAGAAAAAAAAATGTATGGCAGTACCTGAATAAACCATGCATTTGGTTGGCCCTTCTAGTCTCCATTGCCTTGTTGACTTTAAATAACCCTGACTCCTGTTTATCAAGTTTTACTTCTCGTGGATAAGTCAGTGCAAGCTCTCCTAGAGGACCTTTTACTTTAAGATCTTGGCCCTCTAATGTGAGTGTCACATTAGATGGCACTTCAATTGGTTGCTTACCAATTCTGGATTCTTTACATTCTACAGTCTTCCTCGTGAAACCGACATGAGTGACGGGAATACTAGAAACATAGATTCCGTTTCTCTTCCCCAAGAAGGCAGATCTCAAGTTGCTGACATGATGGAAGAGGAATATGAATTAGGTTTACGAAGGTGATAAAATCACTAACATATACAAGGTCCTTATTAGAGGTCATACACCAACTAACTGGAATTATCTATTTTTCAACTTTTGATGAAAAAAGTTGATTCAAAGCAACAAGAAACTTCTTTCATTAAAAATCCACATGGCTAAAACATGAACAAAACCTTAAAAGATGCATAACCACCTGAGGATGTCATATCTCTAGTTAATTTTGCAATTTCATAACTAAAGTCCATATGTATACAACTATACATCATTGACACTTGCAATATTTGATGTGTCTAATTCAAACTGTTTAAACTCTAGGAAGTACAAAAGCGGATAGTATAATAAACTTCAATTTAGGATATCCCAAACTATAACCACCAGATTTCTCATTGATTACATTTAAGACAAAACTTTTAGGAGAAAAAAAAACTCCCATAACAATTTCGCTAAATGAATTCCCTTTGCACCAGAAAATTAGTAACTTATATACTTGCACAGTAATAATCTTATGCAACTTCAAAAACCTACTCCTCATTGAGTACCTCCTTTTTCTTGTGTGGTAATTAAGTTTAGTAACAAAAAAATGAAAGATAAAACATACATCCTAAAGGGGCATTCGCCTGGAAGCAATATTCTAAAAGGCGCTAGGCGGGAGGCGGGCGGCCAAGGGGGGCCTAGCGCCTAGGGCCTAGGTGGGGCCTGGGCGAGATTTTTTATTTTAAGCCAATTTTAATATTTTATCTCACATTTATCCAAACAAAATAATAATATAAAGCAAAATAATCTATAATAAATTATAATAAAGATAATAAAGGTCTTTGCTTAAAGTTCAAACACATATCCATATTGCTAATGTCAAAGGTCAAACACAAACATGCAATTGTTCAAAGTTCAAACATATTTTTAACGTATTAGTTTTATTCATAAACATGATTGCTATTAAGTAATAAAATTTAAAATTTTAAGAATTTAATTCAATATTAAAACTTAAGAAACTAAACATAAATTTAAGAATTATATTAAATTAAACTAAATATTATAAATGTATCATCATTTATATAATTTGAAGTTGGCACAAATTTAAAAAATTATAACTATAATAAAATTATCCATTTTGACTTGATATTGTTCACTTCTTGTTGTGATTTGATATACTACAACCTGTATTATGAATATGGTAAATTATTAGAAAAATAAATATATCAAAATCTAGTTTGGGTAGTTATTAAAATAAAAAAAGAAACTCTCCTTCTAGGCTCCGCCTAATTTTACGAAAAGGATTTTTTGCCGCATTCTACCTAGGAGAGGCGCTTAGGGGGGGGGCCTAAAGTATGGAATTTTCAGAACAAAGGTTCTGGAAGTTTGAAGGATAAACCCCTTGGATAAATATTTAAATGCATCACCTTATTGTAAGGAATTGGCCAGACATGAATGGACAATTAGGAGAAAATTAGGGAATATAGATAGAGAAATTGGATTGAGAGAGAAGAGCTAGAGTGGGGAAGAAGAAAGAACATATAATAGAGAGAAAAACAGATTCGTTATATTCATTCTTCCCTACAAAATGAGATAGATCTCATACATATACTCTCACCTCAGAAAAAGAAGGAAAATTAACTGAGCACATACTCCTTACTCACCTAACATCAACTCTAACATACTCATAGTAAAAGGACAATAAGGACCAGCTTAAACAATTAAAGGACTGAAATACCCTTTTACTAAACTATCTTATTATTCTCACTTAACTACTCTAACTAACTTGATTAAGCTAGTTGTGTTCCTTACGCTCCTTCCCCCTTAAAAAGGATCCTTGTCCTCAAGGATGGAACTGAGGAAACCCTTTTGTGCAATTGGATCCAGTTCTCCCAAGTAGCTGTAGAAGGCAGAGTAACCTCCACTTCAGCTGCAGATTGTACATTAGCGAGTGATTGAGCACAAAAACTCCTTGAGTGTGCATCTGTCAGATTGTACGCAGATTGTACGCTGGATTCATCCTGTTGCTAATGTTGAGCTCATTTTCAGCATTAGGGTAGCATTTTACTTCCTCATCCATGACCAGCATGTTGCATAAACAAGCTATAAAAATAATTTTGAATGTGATTTGAACCCTCTAACACAACCACAGAAACAGTGGAAACATCAACACCACCAACCAGAAAATTAGATTTTTCATCACCAGATTGAGAATCTTCATTAATTTTCTTCACTGTTACTGGTATTATTCTAGAAGCATCACAATTTTGGGCCGGGGAAACCCCAAAATATGTGGCTTCCCAATTTAGACACTCATATTCATCAAACTTATTTTCTATCATTAAAAAAACAAACTCCTTCCAAGAGAGTGTTCCTACTCCATTGCCATTACAATCTTCAGCCTTGGTGAGCAAATAAATTTTCCCTGGATTAAAAATAAATTTTAACCATTTCCACCATATTGTGTAAGAAGCTAAGCTCTCCACATGCCATGAGTAGCCCAACCAATTTTGGTCCTTTAGAAGATTATGACAATTCTCCCCCAGCCCATCAAGAGTTTCCTTTGCCTTTAAAATACCCGGCGCTGATGCAATTTTGGTGCAGCGAAGATAAGTCTTTGCAAACTTCCCATTTTGAATAGTCCAAATGAATTTATAAAGCAAAAGAACATTATTCCAGCTAGAACATTGCTCTACAACACCAATACCCACTTTCCTCTTTACAAGAGCATGACATGTAGTTCCTAATCCATCAACACTTACCTTGTCCCCAAAGTGGAATTTGACTGCGCCTTTGTATTCTCTATTCCCTTTTAGCACAATTATTTCTCCCAGGTCAAAATTGAATCCTAAAGATTCACTTCCTACTGTCTTGCCTCTTATAACATCATGATACTCCAATTCTTTTGTAATAAGTTCCTTTCCAGAACATCTATGGAAGCCTGCTTCACAAGGGAGTTCACCACCACGGATTATTAATGTTCTATTCCTACTAGTAAATCCGTTGTTAATCTCATTCCAATACATAATTTGTGTACCATCCTTTTTACCTTTGTTATCCTTGGGTACCAGATAATTTTCATGTTTCACCTTATCTTTTGCTTCAAGTATAGCAATAAAATATTTGGGAATCTGCCACAAAATTTGAACCTCTTGTTGTGAATTATCCTCGAATACTTCAAGGACACCATCTGATTGCTCTATATAAAATTTGACATTCAGAAATTGTTTTATTCCCCTCTCTTCATACTCCTTGGTAATACAAATAGGCGTCACATTCATGGGATCCAATTTGAGCTCTGTTTTTCCACCATGGATAAGATGTCCATAAACATTAGGTCGCTTTGGGTTAGGTTCAACAATGTATCCATCAGGATTCGGACTTTCGTGAAACACCCTGTTGGCATCAACAAATCCCTTTCTATTTGCATAAAATATCTCTCCAACATTGTTGTCCATGGTAGAAACACATGAGTTTGTTGTACCCAATTCAATTCCAATGACATGATTGTCAGATTAGACCGAAACGAAATTATCCAGACGAAGGATTTCAACCATTCTCTCATTTACCCCAAGTAGCGAGTCTATGTAGTCAAAAAATCGACTCTCATTTTCAACAAGCTTATCGAACTTGTACATATTCTCCACATATTCAACAACTACCAACTTATTAGTAACATTGGCAGACTCAATATCAACAATTAGCTCCTTTGTTTTCTTAGTTAACCCACAAATAACAGTCATTGGAATTTCATTCCCACCTCCACTATCATTGTACTTTGGCGGATATTGATTAGTCGTAACATACAAATAACCCTCCTTCTTGGCATAGCCAGAATTTAGAACACTCCTAGGCATTTCATCAAACACCTTGCCTTTGACTTGCTCATTCAGTTCTTCAACTTGATTATTGAGTGGAACTGGGTCTAAAATTTTCTCCTTAAAGCCTTCCTCATCTCCATCATCCTTGATAAATGGATTGAATAGTTGATTCTGCAATTGAATTTGATTTACCTCTTCCTCTTCAAAATCCAAAACCACCTCATCTAGATCATCATTTTCATCATAATCTAGCCCCATAGATTCTATTGCTATACATAGGCAGTCATCCTCTTGGTTAGCACCACATATTAGAACTTTTCGTTGATGCTCTGGCTTTGGATTTGGGAAATGTTGTTTCATGGCTGTAACGAATTGATCAAAACCATCGGGGCAATCTGGTTTAAAGGCAGTAATGTATCCCCTTCTCTCGGGAATTTTATCGAACACATTACACGCGTAAACTGTCTCTATTTTATTTGTACATAGAGTCGCTGTGTTTTCCACCAAGTTAAACGAAGAGTCATCACATGCAGGAAGGGAATTTACCTTGTCATGAATTAATTGATCGGAGAGGTGATGAATTTGTAGGCTTGGAACTACAAGTTTTGCCAGAAATTCCTCATGATCTCTCTCCTCATTGATAACTGGATCATCTTCTTCATCGCTATCATCTTGGTATACAGACTTTATGGCCTCAGTTGCTTCACACCAGCAGTCCTCTTCTTCAGTATAGCCACAAATAAGCACTTTTCGATCATGCTTTCGATCGAATATTGCACGAGATTGCAACCGCACAGAGAGAAGAGCCTCTCCTTTCATCCTCTGCTCCAACTTCTCCTCAAAACCTTGTTTGAGGTTTTTAACCAATTCGTGTAGCTG